>JARFOD010101354.1:0-16480 GCA_031763545.1 Mopalia muscosa
TAACAACCAAAACATCAAAAGTATCGGATATCATAGTAACAAACGATCCTGTAATAAATGTAAAAGGTTTTTTCGTAACAACCAAAACATCAAAAGTATCGGATATCATAGTAACAAACAATCCTGTAATAAATGTAAAAGATTTTTTCGTATCAACCAAAACATCAAAAGTATCGGATATCATAGTAACAAACAATCCTGTAATAAATGTAAAAGATTTTTTCGTAACAACCAAAACATCAAAAGTATCGGATATCATAGTAACAAACGATCCTGTAATAAATGTAAAAGGTTTTTTCGTATCAACCAAAACATCAAAAGTATCGGATATCATAGTAACAAAGGACCCTGTAATAAATGAAATAGATGGTGTCGTGTCAACTCAAACCGTAAAAGTATCGAATACTGTAGTAGCAAACGACCCTGTAACAAATGAAAGATATGTTGTGGTATGAACCAAAACGTTAAACAATATCGGATATTGTATAGTAAAACACGATTCTGTAATCAACTTAAGCATAATGCTATAACACCCGAAACCGCAATAAAGTTTAGTCAAAGTAATGGATGTGCCGTTGCAATTTATGTTTCAATAAAATAAAACGATAATGTCGTTACAAGCAATAGAGCAACATAACTACTTATTCAGTATGAAGGTTGCAGGTTCGGTTCTCCGCCGGGCTCTATATTAGTATCGATATACTGCAATAAATTAAACGGAAGATATCTTAACAGCAGATACTGTTAAGAAACTTATGGACACTGTACGAACACTCGTCGGTATATTGTCAGAATAGGCAGACTATTGCGACATTAAATAAAGTTCGATTTGATTTGATCCGAACACACGGTACTGTAATTAAATTAACGGATACTTTGGTAACAACATATACAGCAATAAAATTAACGGATATTGAAGCAACAATCAACACTTTCATGAAATTAACAAATGATGTTGTAATTACTGATATCTGAAAAAAATTTACGATTCCTAACATTCGTGGCGGTGTCGATGTGACTGGGTGTATCACCCCATGCTTAGCTTAACAATTAAATATTTAACTTTAAAGCATTGCCATACTTGGTATTTCAAACTAAAACAACATGCTTATATATCAACTGTAGAATAAAAGTATAATTTAAGATCGACACAATCGCCCAAATTTGTTCATCAAATTAAGTTTGCCTTTTGTTGAAGACGATGCGGCCATAGTTACTGGGGTCTTTTACATATGAGAAAAAAGTCTTGATTATTCTCTAATAATGTATAATTTTTTTAATTGTTTTATACAAACGCAACCTCTGTGTTGTTCTGTGTGAAAAACGTTGGAAAACTGGGTGAAGGTAAATTCTGTTTGTTTGTATTTTTGTCTCTCTCAAGAAAACACAAAATGCGAAATATCCGGGTTTGAATTTCTGAATTTTTAAGTTTTATTCTTGCTAAACTTGCAGAGCCTTTTTTGTAAAGTTTCCAAATTTTATTTTTAAAGGTTAACAAAACCTTCCACATAACATCCAAATGTTCAAGTCAGCGGTACGACGCGTTCAACATAATAAAATCAAACTTTTTTTTCACTTTGAAAATATTTTAAACAAACTTATCAATAATATGGTCATAAGTTTTGATAAATCGCTTGAAAGGAATACTTGAGACTAAACCATTCATGGCTTTAAGAAAACAAGCAAGATGTTGGACAATAAGCTAAATCATGTGAGGTTAGTTTTTTTTCTTCAAAACCTGTCTAGTGGTTGAATAAGTTAAAAATAAATTATGAATAAAAAATGAATTCGTTATTACTAAACTATCTAATACCATAGTTTGGTATCACGCCTTACCTGTCAATAATGAGGTTCTTGATTTTTCTTCAATAGCGGTATACCAAAACTGTCATAATCACGTTTTGGGGGCACCATTATTACGCACAAAGGTGAGGGGCTATATCAGTGTTTCTTCTCCCTACAGTATTGATGTTATATTACTTTGAGGATTATTCAACAGCTTAGACCATTTTACGCGGCTAAAATACGTTCGCTCAACTTTTAAACTGGAAGTATCCCCATTGATTTTTGTTTTTAAGCACAGGTAATTACCTGTATTAATATTCCACTCACATCTTCATTAACTCCCATCAATTGCCCTTCATAGATGACAAACGCTGTATACATTTGAAGGTGTATAGTATAACAGTATTTATCAAACCATTATTATCGAGACTTGTATTGTAACAGTGACAATTATGTCAACAACAGCGACCATTATCTAGGCAGTTATCATTTTGTTAGCAGTTATCATTCTGTTAGCAGTTGCCATTCTGTAGACAGTTATCATTTTGTGAGCAATTATCATTATGCTATTAATCATCATTCTGTAATCAGTTCCCATTATGCTGGCAGATACCATTCTGTAATCAGTTCCCATTACGCTGGCAGATATCATTCTGTAATCAGTTCCCATTATGCTGGCAGATATCATTCTGTTATCAGTTCCCATTATGCTGGCAGATATCATTCTGTAATCAGTTCCCATTATGCTGGCAGATATCATTCTGTTATCAGTTCCCATTATGTTGCAGCTATCATTCTGTAAACAGTTCCCATTATGCTGGCAGATAACATTCTGTAATCAGTTCCCATTATGCTGGCAGATATCATTCTGTAATCAGTTCCCATTATGCTGGAAGATATCATTCTGTAATCAGTTCCCATTATGTTGCAGCTATCATTCTGTAAACAGTTGTCATTATGTTGCAGATATCATTGTGAAGGCAGTTACCATTATGTTGACAGCTGTAAGGAGTTATCATTATGTAAACAGTTGTCATTATGTAAGCAAGTTCCATTCCTAGTGTGAGCAATGACAGTTCCGTGAGTAACAACCATTACATAACCTACGATAATGAGGTAACCGGTGACTTTTACGCAACTGGTGACCTCGGAGTAATCGGCGACCGTTATGTTATCGGATATTATAATGATACCAGTGATCATTGCAAATCAGGCCGTTGTGTAGCCATCTACCGATATGTCACTAGCGACGGATACGTAACCAGCGACTGGAATGTAACCAGCTAACGATATGTTACCAACGACTGAAATGTAGCCAGCGACCGATATATAAATAGTGCCCGATATGTAAGCAGCGACCGATATACATTCCGGCGACCGATATATAAGTAGCCCACGATATGTAATCAGCGACCGATATATAACCAGCGACCTATCTAAAGCAGCGATCGTGAAGTAACCTGCTATCATAAGATACCAGTGGTCATTCTATAACCAGATATATCAGTAAGTAGCTATCGTTATGTAACATAAGAACCATTATGTAACAAGCGATGTTTATATAAAAAAAATCCGCGACCAGTTTGCAGCCATGTATTAGTGCATTTGTATTGAGCAAATTAATATATTGTGCATTTTCATCTTACTGGTTGAAGTGTGTGTATTTTATCATAATCGCCCAAGGCGTGAAATGAATCACACAACAAATACAAGTTATATTGGATTTAACCCATCTTATCGGCTAGTCCCTTTTCCCCTGTTTATTCAGTAGTATGTTGGGTTGTTAGCTGTCAAATAACACATTGTTAATAATAGTAATCTATGGCTGGAGTTAAGCCTGTCATATTTTAAACTGGCGTGGTTATCGAAATGACAAACTGGATGATATTAGTCTAGCCCACCCAGTATCTTTAGACACCATGATCTTCCGCATTTTGACATTTTATGTTTATCTTCACACAGCATCATCCCCCACCTGAGTTTTGGGATTATGTGAACACAATGTAATCAATACCATTTACTTTTTGATTCATTTTGATTGACTCAGATATTCATTATCTTTATCTTTACCTTCTCGGATTATCTTAAAATAACACGATCTTCCGCTGATTTTTTTGACGACACTCTGCCTAACTTTTTTTTTCTGCCTTATGTTTTCCTTAAATCTATACCATTTTTAGTGTCTTTACACACGATCTTCCTCAAGTCGTCATTAAAGTGCCTAAACCAAACATTATCTCCACGGTGACTATCTTGAAAGCGTAAGATACATTGCAAATTGAATTAGACCGATAATATTTTTGACGTTTTATTTCTGATAAATTAATAAGTTTATGTTTTGGGATTATGTGATTATGTAAACCTAAAATTGTGTTTAAAAAAAAAAAATTAAAAAGGGTTACCTTTCCTTTTTAGAGCGATGCAAGTAAGTGTTTTTCTTGTTCAACATTTATACACCACATTAAATGTTTCCGAGTAAGGTAATGACTTAATTTTTATGCGGAATCTGCCAACACCTAAAGTGTCTGAAAAATATACAATTTAAAATTTGATATCACATCATTCTATATTGGAGAGGAAAGATGATATCAAAAGACAAGTCAACTATATTCACAGGTAATATACGATTACTTGGTGGCCTACTTTCATGACTGCAACAACCCACTGTATATGACAAATAAAACATAGTCTTGTCTGCTGTTAATCTCAAACATTTTGTAAAAGCTTCACCTTTATATAGATGCTCACCGGAGACATTTTGACTTTGAAAGCAGAGATTCGCTATTCAATAGCTATAGTTCGATTGTTTGTTTGTTTGTTAAAGGTCATTTCACTCATATATCGGCGTGACAGCTAAATGCATGAAGAAAGTAATTTTCGACGTCACTGGCAACAAATGTACGGGTTCGTGTTGACCTTACTGAGCACCAAGGCACGACACCTCTCTGTATACAGTTTGAAAATCTATATTAAACAGATAAATTGTTATTATCGATATGGAGACATTGGAACATAGTTTTCGCTTTGGCTTTCTGGAAGTCTATTCTCACTAAATAATCGTCCTCTTAGTGTTATAGGTGTCTGTCAACACAACATGATCTTCATTGTGACCACCTTCGTGTCTGTCAACACAACATGATCTTCATTGTGACCACCTTCATGTCTGTCAACACTACATGATCTTCATTGTGATCGTCTTCGTGTCTGTCAACACTAAATGATCTTCATTATGACCTTCTTCGTGTCTGTCAACACTACATGATCTTCATTGTGACCTTCTTCGTGTCTGTCAACACAACATGATCTTCATTGTGACCTTCTTGTCTGTCAACACTATATTATCTTTATTATGACCTTCTTTGTATCTCAACATAACATTGTCTTCATTGTGACCTTCTTCGTGTCTGTCAACACAACATGATCTTCAATGCGACCTTTTTCGTGTCTGTCAACACAACATGATCCTCATTGTGACTTTCTTTGTGTCCCAACACAACATGACCTTCATTGGGACCTTCTTCTTGTCTGTCAACACTGCATGATCTTTATTGCGACCTTATTTGTGTTCCAACACAACATGATCTTCATTGTAACCTTCTTGTCTGTCAACACAAGATGACCTTCAATGGGACGTTCTTCTTGTCTGTCAACACTGCATGATCTTTATTGTGACCTTCTTTGTGTTCCAAAACAACTTGATCTTCATTGGGACCTTCTTCCTATCTGTCAACACTACATGATCTTTATTGTGACCTTCTTTGTGTCCCAACACAACATTGTCTTCATTGTGGCCTTCTTCGTGTCTGCCAACACAACATGATCTTCATTGTGACCTTCAACGTGTCTGTCAACACATCATGATCTTCATTGTGACCTTTTTCGTGTCTGTCAACACAAAATGATCTTCCTTTTGACCTTATTTGTGTCCCAACACAACATGATCTTTATTGGGACCTTCCTCTTGTCTGTCAACACAACATGATCTTTATTGTGACCTTCTTTGTGTCCCAACACAACATTGTCTTCATTGTAACCTTCTTCAACACAACATGATCTTCATTGTGACCTTTTTCGTGTCTGTCAACACAACATGATTTTCATTTTGACATTTTTCTTGTCTGTTAACACGATCTTCCTATTGACCTTCTTCGTGTCTGTCAACACAACATGACCTTTATTGTGACCTTATTCGAGTGTCAACACTACATTATCTTCATTGTGACCTTGTTCGAGTCTGTCAACACTGCATGATATTTATTGTGACCTTCTTTGTGTTCCAAAACAACTTGATCTTCATTGTGACCTTCTTGTCTGTCAACACAACATAATCTTTACTGTGACGTTCTTTGGGTCCAACA
This sequence comes from Mopalia muscosa, assembly GCA_031763545.1. Taxonomy (NCBI): domain Eukaryota; kingdom Metazoa; phylum Mollusca; class Polyplacophora; order Chitonida; family Mopaliidae; genus Mopalia; species Mopalia muscosa. The sequence continues at coordinate 6,144 of JARFOD010101354.1, forward strand.
TAAGATGATCTGCATTATGACTCTCTTTGTGTCTGTCAACACAATATGATCCTCATTGTGGCCTTTTTCGTGTCTGTCAACACAACATGATCTACATTGTGACCTTCTTTGTGTCCCAACACCACATAATATTCATTGGGACGTTCTTCTCGTCTGCCAACACAACATGATCTCTTCATTGTGACCTTTTTCGTGTCTTTCAACACAACATTATCTTCCTTGTGACCTTATTTGTGTCCCAACACAGCATGATCTTCATTGGGACCTTCCTCTTGTCTGTCAACACAACATGATCTTTATTGTGACCTTTTTTGTGTCCCAACACAACATTGTCTTCATTGTGACCTTTTTCGTGTCTGTCAACACAACATGATCCTCATTGTGACCCTCTTCGTGTCTGCCAACACAACATGATCTTCATTGTGACCTTTTTCGTGTCTGTCAACATAACATGATTTTTATTTTGACATTCTTCTTGTCTGTTAACACGATCATCCTTTTGACCTTCTTCGTGACTGTCAACACAACATGACCTTTATTGTGACCCTATTCGAGTCTGTCAACACAACATGATCTTCATTGTGACCTTATTTGTGTCCCAACACAATATGTTCTTCATTGGTACCTTCTTCTTGTATGTCAACACTACATTATCTTCATCGAGACCTTCTTTGCGTCTGTCAACACTACATGATCTTCATTGTTTAATTATTCATGTCTGTTAACACAATATAATCTTTGTTGTGATCTTCTTCGTATCTGTCAACACAACATGATTCTCGATGTGACTTTCTTCGTGTCTCTTATCACAGCATGATCTTCATTGTGCGCCCTCTGGCTAAAGGCAGTTTGTTTTAAGAGTAGCAATGCTGTCTTTACTAAGCATTAGGAAAAATTGAAAACATAAAGGCAGACCACGGTTGCCAGGTTTGTACGTTTTAGATATTAAACAAAATATGTAATTGGTAAAGATATGTATTCATGAAGTGTATGGCACATTCTCATTAAGTTTGTGGCATAAAACCATAAAGACCCTGATTATACGAAAATTTAATTATTACGGTGATGTCACGGCACAGCCGTGTCGACATGCTTTCTTACAAACGAAAGAAAAGTCTTTCGATTCGCTGATTCGCTAATTTCGCTTTTGGCCAAAGAGCTTTTGTGATGCTAGTATACTGTAGTTAGGAACAAATCCATTTTTTCTTAAATAAAGTTTGATTTGTTTACTGATATTTTATTTGTATCGAATGATTATGGGCGATAGTTTTTAAACACGTATTTTATTTACTTTCGAAGAGAGCAATGCTACTCTTAAAACAAGATATTTGACATGGGTTATGAATAAATCATCCTACATATAAGTTTTTCACAGATACAGGGATTAACGAATGAATATATCTGTTAAAGAGAATGAGTTACAACCTGTCTGATACAGAGGGAAGTTTCGCTGTATCCGGTCAGTCCTTTAGATTTTTGTTTCTTTTGTATGCTATAATGGGTCTTTGTGAGAGAGGAGAATACATTTTAGGTACAAGATTTTGATATTCCTGTAAAAGGAGGCTACATATATGTTGAAACCCACTGGGCACTCACTTGACCACTATATAAAGTTGTAGTAACTACTAGTGAGTAGATGACTAGTATTGACAATCCATTGAGGAATGAGAAGCACTGGATAAGGTGAATGTACGTATATTCTAAACGATCATCTTATGTAAATAAAAAAGAAGAGCTCAATAGAAGGCAAAAAGCCAGGTGGTAGGGGACCAGATGAATGGGGTATTTCTACACAATGTACATGTAGGCCTATGGAATGCTGTCATGTAAATAATTGACATTGTGTGGGTAAACATATGTTTTTGTTTTATTCGTATATTTATAGTTGTTTAACCAATAGGCTTGAGGCAAAATAACATGACTAGTGCATGGACTATAACATAGAGAAATCAGACAAAGTATCAAATTCCGTGGAAATCAGTTAATATCGTATTAGCTCAGATAGTTACATGTAAATGTACAGTGTAACAACCACCATCTGTGAAAGTTAGTAAGAAAATTGCTTGAATGTATTTTAAAATCTCTTCACTGATGAAAGACTTTGATACATGTACACTTTGCTGGTTAAAATACAAATATAATTAAACTAAAATGTTGCACAACCATTTTTTTAAGGTTGAATGTTTAGTGAGTACAATCAGATGTTTATTGAATATGCAATAAATATAAACCTTATAAATTTGCTTAATTATATTCGCTGCTGTCTACAGCAAGCAGTATTTCACAACTGCCTTCTAGCCATGACCATTCCTTGATTACTCAGTACAGGTTTATTTATAACATCAGGAATTATGAAAACAAACAAGATATCTCAGTATTAATAGAGTGGTAGTCAGCACTGATAAGTCTGTATTTATGATGTTTGCATTTTAGGTAGCTGTTACTGCATGGTACAATGTTCCATGATTTATACACAAGTGACACATTAACAAACATCTTGGTCATTTTAAAGACTCTAGAAGGTTTTGAGAACACTTTATTTGCTCACAAGTAGTGCTTAATACCATCTTGACTGTACAATAAACAAATTATCTGTGCATAAAGTGAGAAGTAGCCAGATAGTAAACCTATAGCTGACACTTGTCAAATATTTAGAGCCGAGACTGGGAAGTGAAATCCGTCATTCAAGGATGGTGTTATCCATTACAGACTGATTGATCCCTCTCTTTGCTTAATTAATCAATTAAAGCAGGGGTTATACAAATTTTTCAAAATCATTATTGTACTATCTCTGTAATGGACTTTTCAAATCTACTAAAACACTGAAAAAATAGCTAATCAAGCATAAGTATGAAACCCGCCATTACCCACTCTCAAGAGCATTGTGACTAGGACATCCCTGATTGGTAAAAAAAACACCCTCTACCAAGAAATAAAGAAACTTCGAAAAATATAGATTGCATGTGGAATCATGGAAATATCAAGCTAAAGATCAATGATTTTTATATTTCTACCACCTGAAAGAGACTATATTTTAGCAATAAGACGTCAGTATATTCTGACATTCCAATTGCGTAAACGATCAAAATCCTCCATTTCTTGCGCAATACATGTACATGTACGTCATTTGGCACTATATAAATCCTGAGACTGGGTAATGGCTTGTTTCATACTACTGTTTGATAGACTTCTGGTTGTATTAATAATCAACTCCTGTTTGAATGAAAAGGTTACATGTGTTGTAATCAGCACTGGCTGGTGTGGGTGTGTGAATACTATGAATTGTCCTCTTACTGTATGTAAGTAAAAAACAAGAGCTCAATAGATCCCAAAAAGCATATTGAATGGGTTATTTTTGTATACAATGTAGGCATGTAAAATGCCAAGTTATGTAAATAATTGACATTGTGTAGATTGATGGGTTTGAGGGAACTATTCCCCCCAAGCCACTTGGAATAAACAATGGCAAAGTAAAAGGACAAGCGAATGTTCTAAAACATGGGAAAATCAGACAAAGGGTGTTAAGTACAGTACATGTTAAAGTCACTAAATAGTACATATTCTATTAGTTATCTTCCATCAGCTACAGTGTAACCAACATCCATCTGTCAAAGTTAATAAGAAAATTACTTGCACATCTATTTTAAAATCTCTTCACGGATGAAAGAGTTACACTTCACTGGTTAGTTAATATACAAATATAATTAAGCTTTATAGTGTTGCCAACCATTGTTTTTAAGGTTGAAAGTTCAGTCGATGTTTATTGATTTGCTCAATTTTCTTACAATGTAATTATTATATATTCAGTGCAGTGCAGTATATAGCCATTTTTTTGGGTGCTTATTCAATGCAAGTGACCTAATAAGAACAGCAACCATGAAATACAATTAAACAAAACTCTATTTTAGGTTCAGATAAATAATTTGAATAACGTACAGTACACATAACCTCTGATATGATTTGATAAAAATAAACACACTAATTGCAGAAATCCTTCTTTAATTGATTGCCACCTGTTATATATGAGTCCTCCTTAATACTACAGGTACAGCCTTATTTTTGCACAAAACACTGAATTTTTCTTCAAATAAACTCACCAGGTGAGTGAATTATTTTCAACTCTAACATGTAATTGTAGGACCGGTATGCCATAAGCCATGTGACAGTGTAAATGTAATTAGCCTAATGATTAAAATGACATGATACCTTCATCACATTAATGTTACATGTACGTCCCTAAGTGCAACCTGGTGGTGGTACATTTACATTGTAACCTGAAATTTCATACCATCACCCCTGAGTTTGAGGGGGGTGGCAGGTATGTACATAAAATAACAAACAATGTACTGACTGAGTGAGGCAAATTATATTCACAACAATGTACTGACTGAGTGATGTAAAGTATATTCATGTGAATTTGATATGGCCAAATTCTCAGATCATATTAAAAGTACACTTGAGGCACACAGTTAGATAAAATTTTAGTAACATGTATGTCGGGTTACACAAAGATGTTTCCGCAACCGCTTCATTACATGTTCGTCTTGGACACGTACTGGCTCATCTTCAGGTACAATCCTCTATAATTGGGTAGCGGAGAGTTATAAGTTATAACCACATTTTATGTACATCTAGGTACATGTACATACATGTATACTTTACATGTACTTCATGACTTTAGACATAGCCAGTGTTAAATTCCAATATGGCAGGTAGGGGTAAATTTGTAGTTAATGCAGTACTCCACACTAACAGACAACATTCCCTCTAGTCCTGATTGGCTAATTGGAAAACATATATATGGTACCATTTCCCTAGAGAATTCTCAAAATAAAATTGTGGAATGCAACATTGTAAAAGTAACTACATGTGTATGTAGGGAGTGTGGTCACAAACATTTGCGAATACATTTGAGGAAAGAAACTGAAAAACTGATGGATAAAAACAATTGACTGGAAAATTTTAAGACAGCTGGCAAAAATATTTGTCATATGAATTGAAGAAAAAATTGGTTGGGAAAATGAATGTTAAATTATTTTATCAAGTGTAACATTACATTGCCATGATGCAGGTTATATTGTTTGTAATGTTACACAATACTTCACGTTACACATATGTCAGTTATAGGTCATCTCATTTATTATTGGTAAAGGAATAAACACATCTATACCAATGGCAATCAACAAATACTTTCCAGGACAATGCAAAGATGCAAAAACAAAGCAATGGATTTGTTTGTTTGTTTGATTGGTGTTTAACATCGTACTCAAGGATATTTCACTAAGCACAGCCTTATTACGGTTGAAAAACGAGAGAAAACCTCATAAAAACCAAACGCGCGATTGCAGGAGCCACAACATGTGACTCGCTCATATACCTGATGGTCTAACTGGCAGACTGGATCCTGTGAATGGTAAATCGAAGCAGGTTCAGTTTAGGAATCGCACTCACTACCACTAAACCACGACCACGGGCTAGAGGACCATGGAAATACATCCCAACAGCTAGTGAGTAAAATGGTTTATTGATTGTTGCTTTGCATCATGCTTCAAAATATTTCAATTCATTTTATTCAAACAATTTAATAATAGCTAAAATAAAAATAGCTCCAAAACTGTGACACTGTTTGTCTTGTTGATTGTAATAAGCAGGAGTACCCATTTAAAACTGTCATGTCAGAAATGCAAAGAATTTGGACAGCATCTTGACAACAGCTGTGGTTCTCTATCGCGACAGGATAATTCTATTAAACAAATTCCAAGCAAAAATTGCTGAACAAATCTATACTATTTGACTATAAGAGAACATGGCTAAAAATATAACACATTTTTTGGCTCCAATTCACTTTTCAACATGGCCAAATTAAAAATGTTGACTTCTTTCCACGAATTTTGTATACAACATGTAACAGGTACATACATTACATGTCTTATTGTTTGATCATGGTTTAATGCTGTATTCTGTATCTCTATGTTCAAGAACAATTCCGACATAATTGATATGATGGAGATTAATTTGTTTGTTTTTTTGATTGGGGTTTAACATCGTACTCAAGGGTATTTATATATATGACGATGGATTGTCTACTTCACACTTCACCTAGCCTCATTATGGTGGAAAACCAGGAGGAAACCTGGTAAAAACCACCCCCGCGATTGCCGGAGCAACAACATGTGACTCGCTCATATACCTGATGGTCGAAAGGTGGACTCAATCCTGTGAATGGTAAATCAAAGCAGACTCAATTTAGAAAGCGTGCACGCTACCACTAAGCCACGGCCTCTGGGCCTTATGGAGATTAAAGATAGTTCACTAAGTCTGTGTCCCAACAATGCATTGAAGTCATCATATTCCTATAAATAACAGATATAGAGCTGGAGCCTAGAGAAATTAAAGATAATGTCATATTGGATTCAATGACAAAGGAGGTCATCTCTTAATTTACCCTGGCTTTGACATATCCACCAAGAGTGTTACATGTCATTTCAAATCTTAATACATTAAAGCTAAGTAATGACCTAAATACAAATCATCAATCATGTGACAGAATAAATATAGAATAAAAACTTGTGTAACACACATTTTTTTACATTGTCTTTGACACACAAATGAGCATGTTTTGTATTTGACTGTCAAAATGTCGTTCAGGAAAACATGAAAAAAGTTGATTAATTATATAGTTGTCAGTGCTTTAATATTTGAATCAAACCTGAGGCCATCCCCAAAAATATATTTGTTTTTCTTAAAAAGAGTGGGCATGTAGGTAAAAAGGCATTATTTTATTATTATTATTATTTTAACTAATTACATAAAAAAGCACTTTTGTTTGAAACTGAGCCATAGGCAGGCTGCTTCACTTATTCAACGGCAGTGTATTCAATTTTTATTGAGAAAAAACACAACATAACCCATACTTTTTTTTACAGTGAAGAGGTTTTTCTTTCTCTTAGTTATAAGTAGTTCCCCATTTTCTAAAAAAACAGCAATTAAAAAAAAAAATCAACCATTCTCTTTTTTTTTAATCTAAGTTTTGGGGGTAGGTATGGTTACGAGAAACTAATAATTTATTATGAATGGCCCAATACACCACACATACAGCTCTAGTGTTTGCTTGTTTGTTTGATTGGGGTTTAACATCGTATTCAAGGGTATTTCACCTATATGACAAAGTGCCAGCCCAATGGGTGAAGGACACCATCACTGGCAACAAACAAACACAGGAGGGGACAAATACAGAATGACAACAACAGGACGCAAGACAGACAACACAAACACATCGGCTTCCTGTTCCTTTACACAATGTAGCTCTGAGAGCACCAGGGCAACATGAAGCTCCCTCCAACCGCCCACATAAAGCTCTGGACAGTGAGATGAATAAAATCTGTCCAGCATAGGGCAGATCTGAGATGGAAACATGTTTTTCAAACTACAATATTGAAGCAATATATGTATTAAACATCTCTATTTTACAAATAAACATGTTGAGGGATTATTTCTAAATGTTTTGATTAATACCCATTTTGACCCAATTATGTCCAATGGGAGAGATGTTACACGAATCTCTTACAAGGCATTGTATCTTAAACATGTCTATATTTGAAATACCAAAATTAGGTTAAATTTGAGGAAATAATACAGTTGTCAAGTTCACCAGTGTTGTAGTTTTTTATATTTTCAACCAATTTTTAAGTTACCTGATAAATGGAGCTATCTGTACCCCTACATGTATATCCTACATTTAGGTCTTGTTATCAACCACATGATGTTCAACTACATTGTAAATTGTCATGACAACACAATGATTTCACAGCTGAATGTCATGGTAATAAAACGTACATTTGAAGTACACTGTAAGCTACTAAAGGCAAGCCATTTTTAAAGACAGACCCAATATGCATGTACCGGTATGTGAAGATTGGTCCATAACAATTTCCCTGAGCTTGTATTGTAAAGAAATGCATGTTCACACAGTTATTCATTTTCAAAGTACATTTAAAATGTGGAGTATTGAATCCCTATATATCCATTTGTGTCCTTTAATATACTTTGTGAAACACATCAGTGGGGATACTATTACTTTTTCAAGTGACCAGAATCTGGGGGTGGAGGACTTTTACTTTGGCTTAAAGGCTGAATCAGTAAAGGAAATCGCCCTCAGCATCTCTGACAACTTACAAAGTCAACAAAAATGTTCAATTTTACAGCTACACGTAGTACATGCAACCACAACAACTCCTCTACATGTAAATGCATGATTGTTTCCTATTCTGAGAGCATTAAGCATTGCCTGTATAAAGCAGAGAATTTTCTAATCAATCTCTCAAATGAACCTGAAAATGTTTTAAACAGAAACATTTAATTACATGTAACTGAATTCTGGTTAAAATAATCATTTTATTTGTTTGTTGGTTTGTTTGTTTGATTAGGGGTTTAACCTCATACTCAAGGGTATTTCACTTAAATATGACAGATTGTCCACTTCACACTGCTCCTTGCCTAATTACGGTGGCAAACCGGGAAAAGACCTCGCAAAAACCACCACCTCGATTGCCCGAGCCACATCATGTGACTCCCTCACATACACCTGAGGGTAAACAGACACACTCAATCCTATGAATGGTACATCGAAGTAGGCTTTAACGAGCGCACTCGCTAACCACTAAGTCAAGGCCACGGGCTAAATAACCGTTTGAAGTCAACATGAAAAGAACAATGTTTAAAAAAGCGGACATACCGGATTACTCGTTTAGGTTTTGGAATGTCTTTTTTAAGGAACTTCTGTAGCACGGCCACACAGTCATTACCAATTTGTTCTTCTGATAATGTCTCTACATAGGCTGCTTCTTTCCCCGACAACCAACCTAAAAAAACAAACAAATTATACATGTACATAAACTCAGAATTAAACCAAAATAAATACATGAATATTATTGCCTAGTGAGAAGGCATAAAACAGTTACATCGCCAAGAGAGATATCTGTATCGTCATGCGAGACTCCACAAAGTGTAAGCTTATACAAGTATGTCTTTTACTTTTAAATTGTATTTGGAATTTTAAATACTTGCAGACTTAACCACGTACATATAAATCACCTGTCCCGTCATCTACATGTATATGTACCTGTAAGCTGAATTTCAGGATAACGTTTTTTGTTCTGATTTAAAAAATAATAATTCCAATAAAAAAATGGAATTATGAGGGTCAATGTCCATCTTTAATATATTTTAATTTTATCAGTTTGTTTTTTTCAAAATTTAATTCAAATTTTGTTTTATTATAAAAATGACAGCAACAAATTGTTACTTGGATCAAACCCACACATTATATTAATGTACATGTATATATACTGGTAGTTACAAACAGACATCCAGAAAACATTCACACTGTTTCTATTATAAGATTATAAGATTATATGATTGACATAGGATGCCTTGTCTGTCATGAATTAAACAAAGACAATGTCAGGTGATGGGTGGGGTATCACTGTTTCTGACCACTATCAACCCAAGACTCCCTGGCTATTGGTTTCTTTGAAGTCAACATTGTATCAATTCTAGGTTATTCCACAGCTGGAGAGTAGGGGGTAGCAGGATGGGGGTTCTGAAAAGTGTGATGCTGCGTCCTTTTGTCTATCAGTTTGATCTCCCACTAGGGCAATTTAAAACAGTCAGTATAACAAAGGATGTAAATTTCAGAAGCTAAATATAGACATGAGTGCCAATGATCATTGCTTCTTTGCTCACGTTGCTGAGGTTTGTCCTGATTTTATTATAGGTAATAGAAATGATATTTGATTTCTAGATGATCACGTACCCAAGTCGGAAATTACCTTTATAAAAAGAAACAACAGAACACTAACTTTTAGCTGAATATCTGGTAGAATTAAATGTTGGAGATAGGCATGCATTATTTACACATTGAAAACTGACTATCTGTAAAGACAATGTTCACGAGAACGATCGTTCTTGCAAATTCGTTTCACGTAACCGAACGAGAGGTTACATGGGTTAAAATATTCACAAGAACGGTAGATCGGTTATGCAAAATTTTGAAAAAATAAGGCCTGTGTTAGCCTAATTAAAATTTACGATGAAATTTATTCGTACAGGCGAGTAAGCAGTCACGCATTCTCACTTGGTGGAGGAAAAGGCAAGCGATTAGTCTCCTTTCTGGAGGCCAGACTTGCCAGCTTCATTTTGCCTTCTTTTCTTTGAAAGCACTATGAAGCTCCCTCCCTCCCAACCATCCACAAGGTCTTTAAAGATTGTTTGTTTGATTGGTGTTTAACGTCGTACTCAAGGGTATTTCACTTATATGACGACGGACAAAAATACAG
>JARFOD010101365.1:0-30999 GCA_031763545.1 Mopalia muscosa
ATGTCAGTTATTTAGTCAATTTAGATGAAGATAGAATGGATGTCAGTTATTTAGTCAATTTAGATGAAGATAGAAACTACAAAATAGGGCTAGATCAAAACTTGATTTTTAACTCCAATATGAGAAGTCCTGAAATCTGAACTTACTGATCTGGAATGTAAATACCAAACTCTAACATCTCTTCTTGAAACACATCCTTGTTGTTACACAGCGGGCACTTAAAGTAATGAAGTCCTGCTGTTGAGGCTAAACGCTGTCAATAAAACATTCATCACTTTATTAACTACTTCCACACATAACTCTATATTGTATTTCCAGCAACAATAGCTTTTGCAGTAAACTGTACTTAAAAGTACAATACATATAGATTCATGTAGTTAAGCTCTTCATACAATTACATAGTAAAACATTTGTTCTAATAAAAATAATAACCCTATGTCATAACTACAGGAAACAGTTGTATGGGAGGAGTGTAAGATTAACAAAGTTGGCTTGTATAGTTAATTGCTAAGTATTGGCTTGTGCTATTTCCAGTAATGTTACGGACGAGACAGGATTAAAGTCTTTTAAAAACTAGATGAATCGTGGGAGGGATTCTACTAGACAGGCCCATACTGTTGGGTTGAATGAATCAAACTGGGTGTTCCCATGGTTATGCAAACTTATTTTAGGAGGACCAATTTATAGGTTTTCCAAATTGTTAGCAGTATTCATCTAAATTTGCATTTTGCTACTGATTTTAACAAATTTTCAATAAAGTTTATCCTCATTGAATCTTAAACCAATGAAATTCCGAATCTAGTGGAATCTATACAGTAACCGGAAATGTGTTATCTTGGATTTGACTATTTTACCTTTTTTCTTTCCAAACAGAAACCTTTCCAATTCTAAATCCCTTGAAGAAAATGAAAGCAATTTGAGTAATGAGGCACATTTTGAAAGAAGGAAAGAAAGTATTGTTGTTACCTGGATACAGTTTCTATGGAACCATGAGCTTCTGCAGCAGGGAGATCTTAAAGTTTCATTAGAAGCTCGAGCTTCCACAGTACAAATGCAAATAGCACAGGTAGAGTTAGCTGTACCGAAGAATGCGAGTCTGTCACTGGTAAGGCTGGCCTGACGTGGTCGGTGGGTGGGGCAGAATGAACTAAACAAATTTGAAGAACACAAAAAAATTATATAAATATATTAACATATTTGAAGAACACAAAAAAAATATATAAACTTAGAGTATATTTTTGTATTTATAATGGTAGATAAATCAAATTTAGCTTGCTTTACATATTGGCATTTCATCAATTTGATGGCAGATACACATTCAGTTATTACTCAATAAAAACATTCAGATTATCTACAAATGCAAATCTACAATTTTTAACTTGAGAAGAGATAATAAATGGATTTAGAATAGGGTTGTCACAATTACACCTTGTTTTGATCGATTATTGGTTTATTTTTAAATTTTCGATTGTTTCAATTTATTGTGACAGCCCTAACCAAGTAACAACCAACACAGCGGGTAGTTAAGTAAATAATAAACTGAAAGCAGAAAGAGAAGGTGAGTGTTACCAGAAACTTCCAAAAAACTGATGTAGACTTCCACTTGCGAGTCCACAAGTTAAATGAAATGACACACGGCACATCTTCACAGAACAACCAATTGTAGCTCCTTTATTTTTACAGAAATTACAAGCCTGAAATTGATAATAGATTGCCATATAAAAGAGAGAAGTCTTATATTGTTTGTTTGTTTGTTTGATTGGTGTTTAACATCGTACTCAAGGGTATTTCACTTATATGACAATAGACACAAATACAGGACATCAGACACAAATCTAACACCAGGGTCACAGAAAGCAACCTCTTTTCTTCGCCTGTAACGATGCATCAAACTATCGATATATCGCAATAGTCCGTGATCTGATAGTAACATATCGATAGTTGCACAGGATATCGATAACTACTGAAGATAGTGGATGCAAAAATTTCTCCGGGTGTGGGTTACTCACTCACCTATATATTGCTAAGTGTCCAATTTTCGTAAATTTACAAAAAGCGCATTTTCGACACACTATGGTCGTAATCTGATGTTTTAAACATTTCCTTGTCTAGTCATGCCTTTCAATATGATTATTTGGAAAGTTTGGACGTCTAAATTACTATTTATGTCAGTGTATGTGTTACTCGCACGTGTATGTGTTACTCGCACGCCTATGTATTTCATAACCATTGTTCAGTGTCCAATTTTTGTCACTTTGAAAAAAAAAAACCCGCATTTTCAACACACTCTGGTCGTTTGAAACCACGCCTTGTGTATCCATTCCTTTCAATATGATTATTTGGAAAGTTATGGCGGCCAAATGATTATTTATGATGAATATTTTATTTGTTCTCTGTTGAAAAGGGGTTGTCAAAGGGCTCCATCATATAGGCTACATGTATGTCTTGCAGAGTTGATGAGGTCCCAATGCAAGCAGTTGTCATTTCATCATTTAAATTCAAAAAATTAAAAAAATAAATTTTTAAAATATATTTTAATAAATAAGAATATAGTAATTATACAATTTCCGGATAACCACTTCTTGTTTTGTGAGAGAACACAAGGTTCCCATACATATTTGCCAGTATCGTCATCAGGTATAAAATGATGCAAAGGTGCAGTCATTTTACACCTGATAACGATACAGGCATATGTATCCAAACGTTGTGTTCTATGACAAAACAAGAAGTGGTTATCCGGAAATTGTATAATTACTATAGTCTTATTTATAAAAATATATTTTTAATTAATTTTTATTATGCTACTCTTCTTCTAACTGTCCGTCAAAACTTATAAAACTATAGTCTTTAAATTCGTGGATATTTTCTTAAATACAGGTACTGATTGGAAGTACAGATTTAGGTTTAAAACTGCAACCGCAAACCTAAATTGCTGTTGACAACCTGGAGCGTTTGGCAAATTACGATTATATTAAAACTTATAACTGGGATGATGCCACTTTCTGTGTTGATAATGTTTGGTGTCATGTTGAAGCTAAGTTACAAGTTAAATACACTCGACTGCTTAAAATCAAAACTATGCTTAAAGACTAACATTTGTTTCAATCTTATTTATACTAAGGTTTTTATTTCTGGGAGAGTTCTTTGTGTGGTACATGCTAATGTCACAAAAATACACACCTTGATAAATTTCAGGTGAGTGATTGTTGGCGTGCTAATTGCACACCTGAGTATTGCTAAGGTGTGTGCTTATCACACTCCTGTCCCTCTAGATATCAGAAGGCCTGAATAAGAGGTGCTTGTTTAGATAGTTGGATAAGTTTCCCCGACCCAATAAGTCGTACATACATGAATTGTTTTAGCAAACATCATTTTGTGACACTGTTTTAAACATCGCAATAGTATCGCAATAGTGTCTTACTATCGCAATAGTCATATCAGCCTCAATAGTCATCCCTAATACTGACTAGATTTTTAAATATAATTGAACTAAAATGCTGATCCAGTTAATTTGCCAGGCTTTCACGACTCTCAAGTCAGACTAGATTTGATCAGACAGCTGGTGTACCAGTTAATGTCAATGGACATGTGCAGTACAGTCAGAGATTCAGGTAAAATACCTAATCACTTTGATCGGACAGCTGGTGTACCAGTTAATGTCAATGGACATGTGCAGTACAGTCAGAGATTCAGGTAAAATACCTTATTACTTTGATCGGACAGCTGGTGTACCAGTTAATGTCAATGGACATGTGTAGTACAGTCAGAGATTCAGGTAAATACCTAATCATTTTAATCTGACAGCTGGTGTGCCAGTTAATGTCAATGGGCATGTGCAGTACAGTAAGAGATTCAGGTAAATACCTAATCACTTGAATGGTCGCTGAAACTATGTCTCACAGAATTTTGTTCCTAACTAATTTTAAGATAGTAGTAGGACTTTGAATGTTTAACTTTAATATGAATGGATACATTTTGCTCTACTCTTATCTCAAGAGGTCCAGCCATACAAAGAAAACAATATAACTTTAAGATGAATGGATACATTTTGCTCTACTCTTATCTCAAGAGGTCCAGTAATACAAAGAAAACAATATAACTTTAATATGAATGGATACATTTTGATCTACTCTTATCTCAAGAGGTCCAGCCATACAAAGAAAACAATAATCACTATACCAGTTTTTTCCCTCGCTTGACCTCCGCCTGAATATCTTTTGGTAAAAATCCATACAATCCATCTTTATCAGGTTGACCTCTCTGACAAAGGCCACTTGATAATAACTGGAGGAAAGATAGCAAAACAAACATTTGTTTGAAATAAGTTTTCTTTAGGATTACAAAGATCTAAATGGCCTAGTTTGAATAAAAGATTGTTTGATTGGTGTTTTGCACAGTGCTTATTACGGGTATTTCCCTTATATGAGTGTTATGTATACCAAAAATAATTGACCATGGCACAATCATCAAATGTGCGGTAATTGGATAATGTTGGAAGAATAATCTTCCTCCAGTGCTCAGTAAAGACAGCATTGCTACTCCTCAAACAAACTGCCCTTAGCCATAGGCTTAAAATCATAAAACCCAAAAGGTTATGCTTTTGGCATCTGTGCGTAGTGAGAAAAACACTTCTGATCTATGACTGGGCTATCTTTAATGCAATACAAGATTGTGTCAGGCACTGAATCAAGGTTGTGCCAAGCAGTGAATCAAGGTTGTGCCAAGCAGTGAATCAAGGTTGTGTCAGGCAAGGAATCAAGGTTGTGTCAGGCAAGGAATCAAGGGTGTGTCAGGCAGTGAATCAAGGTTGCGTCAGGCACTGATTCAAGGTTGTGTCAGGCACTGAATCAAGGTAGTGTCTGGCAATGAATCAAGATTGTGTCGGGCACTGAATCAACATTGTGTCAGGCACTGATTGTATGTTTGTTTGTTTGATTGGGGTCTATTGTCGTACTCAAGGGTATTTCACTTATATGATTACGGATTGTCCATTTTACACTGCTCCTTGCTTTATAACCGAGAGGAAACTGAGAGGAAACTGAGAGGAAACCTCTTAAAAACCAACCACACAATTGCCGTAGCCACATCTTGTGACTCACTCATATACGTGTCAGGCACTGAAGCAAGGTTGTGTCAGGCACGGAAGCAAGATTGTGTCAGGCACTGAAGCAAGATTGTGTCAGGCACTGAAGCAAGGTTGTGTCAGGCACGGAAGCAAGATTGTGTCAGGCACTGAAGCAAGATTCTGTCAGGCACTGAAGCAAGGTTGTTTGTGTAAAGGTACTTGAAATGCACTGCCCTTAGCCAGTGCTGGGTAAACAGTTTGTGTAAAGGTACTGGAAATGCACTACCAGCCAGAGGGCATACTACAATGAATATAATGACCTACCATACAGAAGTAGTGGACAGTAATGACCTACCATACAGAAGTAGTGGACAGATATATTTCCTTTGCTGTGTCTCTTTCCCAATAAATCTTCATTGTCTTCTTCCGTTCCACAGAACAAGCAGTGTTTCGAAACAGTACCTGCATACAAACAAACAAAAAAATACAAAGTGTCTCAGAATCAAGAAAAACTAAAGCCACCAAGACTTAAATGAATGAAAAAGGTTGATTTGAGGTTAAACTAATTCACACAAATGGAGCCACAGCATACTTGGTTAATAGTAAAAACATCTTCCAAATGATTTGTCAGTTTGATTGGGTTTACTGTCCTACTTAAAGTCATCAATGTGTGACTGATTCAGTCACTGAGATCAATGTGTGGGTAATACAGTCACTGACATTATTATGTGGCTGATAGTCACTGAGATCAATATGTGGCTGATAGTCTTTGTTTTGTTTGTTTGATTGGTGTTTAACGTCACCCTCAATGGTATTTCACTTATGACTGTCATTATTTATTTTCCACTGTTCTCGCTACAATACGATGGAAATATGGTAGGAAACCACCCAGGTGATTGAAAGACACCTCGTGCGACCCCCCCATACACCTGATGTCTCGAGGTGACTCGAACTAGTAGACCGGCACGGTTACCACAGAACCAGCTCACGGACCACTAGGGGGAGAGAAAAAGGGTGCACGATTGGCTTTTCTCGTGTTACTTGTCGTGCTATTTATAACTTCACGTGATGTTATTCCTAGAATAAATGATAGTAAACCAAATAGTGCACCTTATTGCGTTCAGCACTGATTTCAGTGAAGGCCGTGGTTCACCATGTTAATAGGCACTGTACTGTGCTTAAAGTCAATTGCCACGCTCACATATCCATAAAACCTGAAAGGTAATGACCTGGTCCAGTGCTAAGTCAAGACAGACGACAACGTTTGGAAGTACTTCTCTGAGCTAGAAGACTATTTCTCTGGGTTAACTGTTGAATGGTGACCGTAATCTCTGTGGAAGAAGTCTTTAACCATTTGATAAAAACCGGAGGCCTCACGTACAGCCGTCTTGACCATAACCCAGGACCATTTTGAATGTAGTGCGACCGTAGCCAGTCAATTTACAGCTGTATAAATACACCGGGACTATGCTATGATGGCATGCAGCCGTAAATCAATGTAATTCTTTTTTTGAAGATACTAACAAATTGCATTTTTGTTTAATCAAAATTTGTTTCCATTCAAAGGTTGACCAACATTACATATTTTAAAATATTTAGGAAGCTGTAATTTGAGTTGAAAGCTAGATGTACTTGTTGGTTACAAAATGGTACTTGATGGTTACAAAATGGTACTTGATGGTTACAAAATGATCCTTTACGAACAAGTTCATTAACGCTTATTAGAATTGTGGGACGGATTAAATTTCGAGAGAAATCCTTTATAAACAAAGTCATTTACTTGTATTAGCGCTGTGGGGTGGAGTATTGGCGGAAGAAATCCTTTATTAATATCCATTTATATCTAAAAGACTTGTGAACATAATTATGTATTCGCTCTACCTGTACACGTTTTACATCGATATTAGGAATCTATAGGGGCCTATATATCCGAAGGAGATTCCCTGGCTGCTCCCAGAATGCAATTAGCCTGATGCATGGCATTCAGGGTAGGTGGTAGTCTCGCTTAACCAGACTTCTCGCGAGAAGTCTGGTTTAGCGAGACTAGCTAGGTGATATATTATATGTCATATATTTACAACGGTACGCTTCAAAGGATCTAATATATTTGTTTGCCAATGTAGGTTTTCTCTCCCCCCCCCCCCCTCCCCCCTTCCCCCTCTCCCTTTCTAATATAAGTATTGTTTTCTCTTTTGTCTATAAAGGTTGATGTCTTTGGCACACGAGATTATTTAATGGATTTTTAAATGGCATGTTCCACCCAACATTTATCCTATTTGATGCAGTGGCTTGGCCTCATCTGTAACTCGCTATTTTGTTGTTGTTGTGTCGGTTCTTCGTCTTGGAATCACGTAAATTTAAACGACTGAAAACACTCTGTAGTCGGGTTAACATTGATTCGATCCTTTCTTTGAGTATTTCGGATTTTTTGTTGTTGCTTTTTTTAAACACTTTTCCAATGTTTAAAATAAAAGATGATTCTTTTTGTTTTATGTTCGCGTTTTCTTCATATAAATGAAGAAGGTTACGATTTCTACTGGGTAGAAAAGCTGGATATAGCAACAAATGGACTTATTGATGCCCATTAGCTCAAAGAGCATAGCAGATTCTTGCAGATATCATGTCTTGAATCAATATATATATATTTCTAAAGATTGATCAAACTGGCACAGGTATGTAGATTAACTTCTATGAATCACCATCTTAAGTGAACATATAGCTAAGAAGCCGGTGTTTAATATGTTGCATTCCAATATGACCATCTTTTTACACGAATATCAAACCTTTTTACCTTAAATGTGTACTATTCTGTCACAAACATAGCAAAGACCCATTAGGCCAGTAGCATACATTTTAAAGAGAAGCTACACATCTACTGGTTACGTGGAAACTTTCCTCTGGATCAAACAGATTATTACTATCATTGCCTTTAATGGATTTTTACATTGATCATTTTTTTAAACTTCCAGTTTGCAGGTAGATTTAATCTTATCCCCTACCGAAAATCTTTTGGCTACAAATATACCATACTTGTTATGTCATGTGCATAATCATTACCGTAACTCGAGATGTCTGTGAGTTATCCAGTACAACCCAAGATTAAGATCTAATTAGAAATATGTCTCAGGGAGATTATCTTGAACACGGCATGATTCATCAGTTTTAATTAATCAATATCCATGTGCCAGAGATTTTATTTAGAAACATATATTATTAATCGAGTGTTCGACGCCGTCCGCACGGGTATTTCGCATACATGAATGTGAATGCCGTGTAATCTCTGCAGTATACTTCGACACCGTAACAACTGGCTGTTGACTCAACTGTTGAAGACGACTTTTAATATATGCTAATATGGTAACAAGTATAGTTTAAATGTAAAACAAACAAAAACATTAAAAGCAGCTCGGGCTATATGTGTTCAAAATAAAGATGGAAAACGGTTATGCGGAATATAAAACCACAACACTGGACCAAAACAATCTGCATTGAGATTAATTTATTGTTATTAAATCGAGTGAACATAAGCATACTCCTTAGTACTAACTGAGGTTTAAGGGCTTGCTGGACCCCTTCATGGATTTTCTGAACACTTGTTGTATTAAGTTTTTTGTGCAGAAGAGTCTGAATCACATAGATGTACATATTTTTGGAAAGCTTGGATACTCATGATACTCATATTTGTGAATGTGGTGAAACTACAATTGATATTTTTTTTAAATTGCAAAATGAGTAAATGTCAACAGAAAAAAATAGACTGCATTTTTCAAGGTTCATTTCTCGAAGTGCTATAACGATAGGACTTAATAGATGCGTTGACTAATTAGAATAGTCCTTGAACTAGTAAACGGTGCTTCGTGTTAAAAATTGTGATAAGATCGACGACAGAGGACTTTTGTCTATCCCACCTTGGAAAATCTCATAAAACGTATAATACAACTTTCAGAAAACATTACAAATTCAAGTACGAATTTGTAAAACTAGGGCACTTGTTTAATAGATCGCTTTGTGCTCTTTACGATGGTATAAATTTTGAAGTTTCTAGCAGGAATATTTGTTTTAGAAATACGCCATGAAAATGTAGGGTCTGCTTATAACTGAAGTGCACGAAATAGGCATTTAAAGTTTTGCCGCTTGGATATGATCAAGGGAAAACTAAATTATAGGCTCAAATTTTAAATGTTTGTAATTAGAGTTTCGACTTATTTTTTTCACCAACATATAATTTGATTAACTTACTTTTTATGGAAGTGATAACAAACAAATTTGGTTCATTTTGAGCCCAAGGGGTCCAGAAGACCTTAACATAGTAGAGAAGTTTAAATTAGCCAACGTCAGGAGTTGTTTGGAGTTAGTAAAGATCCTCTCCCCCTGATGATAGTTTGATCTATAAACAGAAACGTCGAGCCTAAATGAATTTGTTATCTTTCTACGGAATTCTTGCTTCGTCTAATTTATTAGGATTGATTTCCTGTCCATGCAATTGTGGACTTTTCTAACCTAGGTTACCCAATCTCATAGGGATTTAGCTCGCAACTAGATATTGTTGATCTCTTCAGTCTGATTTTATATAATACTTATTTTGGTAACAAACACCAAGGATGATGAGGGAAGGGATTCAAGGTTATATTCATGCACAAGGACACTGGCTGGTCTACAGTTGATGTGCATAGCACTGTATCTATGACAACATCTGGTGGAAGAATTAATCATTTAAGAGGTGGTCATGACATGTAATGTGATATATAGTATGTTGATTGGTTTACGTGTAAAATAAAGGTATATGGAGCGGTTTCTCCACATGGATACAATTGC
This sequence comes from Mopalia muscosa, assembly GCA_031763545.1. Lineage (NCBI taxonomy): Eukaryota > Metazoa > Mollusca > Polyplacophora > Chitonida > Mopaliidae > Mopalia > Mopalia muscosa. Next base: position 9,881 of record JARFOD010101365.1, read on the forward strand.
ATGTACCTCTCAACCAATGAACCTCTCGACTTTGTCGTGGTTTTCCAATATACTCTATCATTACTAGTATGCCAGGCACTTTGCACATGGCAATTTCAAGAACCTATAGTTTCTGTTATCTTAAAGACGAAATTACGGATCCGGCTAATATGCCTGCAAGTTCTTTAAGCTCATCAAGCTTGAGGTGCCCCCTATATATGGTTGATTCAATTTTGTGTTAACAAGTCATCAAACTAAGCATACGATCACCACGTTAATTTACTAGTATGGACTTTACTACCATAGTTTGCCTTACGGAAGATGAGGCTGTGAATCGTCATGATTTATATAGCCGAATTGGAAGTGAGGCGTATGTAATCCAAACCAACAGCACACCATCTGTTCAACCCGCTACTAGAAGATAGGACTAAATTTGACCAGAGTTGTTGTTCCGACGTCTTGACAGAAATAACCCATCCTGTTTCAGAATTTTAGAAGCAGTCCTATCGTCCAGTAGCTGATTTGAAAGATGGCAGACCTGTTCGTTTTCTTTTAAGTGAACCTGACAGCCAAATTCAGCTATGTACAAGCCTGGCGATGCATAGTTGATGATTTATATTGCCGGGCTATTGCAAAACGTATCTGTATTTTGTTTTATTCATTTTCATGAGCGTTAAAAAAAATGTTAAGATCAAGCCAGCCTAGATGATTAACAGATTTTAATGTAGGTTTGGTCTGTTTTATTAAAAAAAGATTTTCCCAGCTATGAAAATTACACAGGGCTGTGGTATCCGGTCTAACGTTATTTGGTTAAGTTTAACTGATCCTGAGCAACTTATCTGTGTTATTTGATATTCACATCACATGTTCTCTAGGTCAGGAAAAATCAACAGAATATTTATTTAAAATCTTAGCGTTGTCTGAATCAGATTCTGTTATCGTCAAGTTACTTATATCAAAATACCTCACTACAATAATGTATACACGTCCCTGGAACAAGCTTCGTATCATATAGTCTTGAATCGTCAATCTACAAAATAGCTCTTTAATGGAGTCGCCCAAATCAAATTCCTAGTTGTTTCAGATTTGAAAGAATCCCAAAGCGCCGACCCTATCCAGTGTCTCAAAGATATGTTCATGCTTAATAATTTCCATCAAATGGTAAAATGCATCTTTATCATTTTATACAGGCTTGGCGTTTCGATTAGATCTAATCTGAGTAATACAGACAACCATGTGGTAGACCGAGTACCGAGGTCGGATGCCCGGCGAGGTCTATTGGACGCATTGATATCTTTAAATCTGTGCATACCGAATACAAAGGCTGTATCAGTTTAATTATATGACATTGACTAAGTTAGCACTCACAATAAAACAGCGATGAAGACAGAGTTATAGACAGTTCAGTCGGACCAAAGCAGACAACAACTGTGACTTCGCTCATATATGTGACCTCGAGTCCGATATCACGGTTTATCCAATAAATGCGTGATTTTCAATGCCATGTGATATTTCTTTCAAATCTCTCGGGGTCATGAAGTGAAAGAATGCAACACTCGTCACAACATACTTTGAAAACATGGCCGTATATACTAGCACATCTGATTAGTATTTTATGTTAAGTTAAAACACAGTTGGATGTGTTTGAAAGTGTTCAATTGCCTTTATAATACTTTGTTAATGGGTCAAGACTAATTTTTTTTACTCAACGTAAATATAATTATTGCAAAGGCATCTCACAGGCTTGACTGGGATATCAAATATCTCTGGGTCAATCACTAGACAAACTTTGTTAAGCATATGACCACAAACTAAGATACATACCTCAATCCGTGTAATAAACTCATTAATGGAATATTATGAGAGATAATAGAAATATTGAATGGCGTTTTTTACAAGGCTGAACCGCTAACTGATTCATTGTTGGTTTACACACGTCCATCGCAGATCTCAGATCTTATTCAGCTGTAAGCCAGGTTATATTTTAGTTTATTATATAATTTGATTAAGCCTATATCATCCTATGTTCTGAACGGTTCCATGTCAGTGATGAATGGCTTGTTTGTTTGTTTGTTTGATTGGTGTTTAACGTCGGTCGTACTCAAGTGTATCAGTTTTGAATGGAAGCAATAATAAAACACCATAACGTGTAACGTAAACCGCAGGGGAAAATGCACAAACTTGATAGGTCGATTCAGATAAAATAACACAATAACCAAACGGATATTGTATTACTTCAAAGGTAATCCACAAGAGTTATCTCCGATATCCAGCTTGGTCCGTTTAAATCTGTTATGTGTTCATCTTGAGGCGATACCTTCTTCAAGTACACAGATATGATATCCACTGAGGTAGATGGGATTTCTCTATAGGTCAATATACGTGTGTACAATCAGCCATTTATATCAGCCATTGAGTGGGATGATTAATTGCAATCTGTAATCTCAGTTTTACCTGTATGTCAGCTTACAGACATCGGTCGGGATGTGGTGACAAGGTCATTGCTAGTAGAGTTATATAGGATATCGGAACAAGTGAATATGTACATTCTATGTGGATTTACCCAGCTTGCGAATTTTTTTCATTTTTTTTATTTTTTATTGTTACTTAGATTTCTGAACTCTCCCCCTACTCGATCGCATGTTTTTAGAAATATTCATTTTTTTAGCGAAACAAACATCGAAAAAGAAAAAGATTTTAAATTTATTAAGAAAAAATATTAGGGGTTTATTTCAACCAAAAATTCCTATCGTCTTAGGTTGATAATAACTATGGTGTGTTAACCCAATATCATATGTCGGATTTGTGTAACTAAGACGTATATTTGCACGGTTTTCAACAAAGAGATTTACTATGTGGGTTAGTGTTATATTTGTACACACCTATCAATAGACAAATTCTTTAACTGGCTTTGGAAAGCGTCCAGCTCGTGCATATGGATTATTGGCACATTCAAAGAAATTTGCACTGTGGTCCAGTTTTCTCTATTGGAGGTGTCGAGTGCCAGCTTCATCCACTCACTTCGGCGTGGAAGGCATACTAGCTGTATGATCCGCTCTGCTGGAAGACAAAGAGACAGATAGCAGACTACGGGTGACTGCGGGTTGACCGATTGGTCAAACGAGTTAAAGAGAAACAAAGAAGCTAAGGAGATCGCAGAACATTGGGCTGTTCTGTACGAGGGGATTTTGTGCGTTTTTCTGTGTTTAAAAACGCACTAGTTTTGAAATCCCATGCCGGCAAGAAAAGGAGCTAAGGCGTCAAAAGTAGGATTTTACAATGAACGGAGAGAAGGTTGACGAAGTGCTGCTTGCGTTGGGGAAATGGGGACGTTGGCAGATGTTACAATGCCTGTATCTCGCCATCACCTACATCCCATTAGCATTTCAGTATACCAGCATTGTATTCATTGGTAAGTATGTTTCTTATGGACAGACTATACGGTTTTATGATTTATTTCACACATGCGTACCTAGCAACGAATAGGTTATATGCCCGAATATCTGACCATGCATGTGTAAGGGAGCCGTGGTCAACATCGATTTCCAATACCCCAAGTAGCCATGACTTTGTGCGACTGTGGTTTAATGTGAGCCGAATAATAAACGCAATTCATTAAGCTGGGGAAAACTAAACCGAATATTGAAACTGTGTAAATGCATTTTATGATATTTTGCAGCAATGACCTGTGTTGGCTTTTATATTTTGAGGAGAAAAAAAATCTAGTTTAGGACCGCACACGATCAAATACATGTAGAACTAAACTTGTTAGGTTGGAGTGAACAGGTGCTGTCTTTACTTAGCACTCACGACTAGTGAAGGTCAATTTCCCAACAAAGTGATACATTTTGTGTTTAAGCTTGAGCCAGAGGTCTTAGTTTGTTTTTTTAAGACCTCTGTCGTCATTTTGACACTGAGTCAAAAGCCGAGCCGCCGCAGTCGTCGAGGGTTTTGACGAGGTGTCAAAATGACGAAAGAGGTCTTAAAAACCTACGTAGGTTGTCGAGGGTTTAAACACCATTCTAACCCGAAAAAAAGACAGAAAAAGAGCTCTTCCGCGGCCTTGCCTCAGAACTTGCCTCTCCTGGCATCGCGTGCTGCCATGACAACGCCATCAGACTCAGCTGAGATGTAAAACTGCGAAAAACGCACAGAAAAAGTCTTCCAAAATAATTTGTATGATATTTTGATGCCATACATGATAGCCATTGTGAAGTAGACATGTTTAAAACCATGTTCGCGCCAACTAATTACCTATTTGTGTTGCAAATTTTATCAAATTAAAAAAACAAAATTTGAAGTGGAGGCGGCCATGTTTGATTTTTTTTATTACCAGAAATTTTTTACATGGACAATTGCACGCAGGGACGTAACGTGTGTTTATCCCCTTGTAAATTGAAAATATCACACCACAAGTGTTTACGGAATAATGAATTTATTAATTTAAAGTATAGGCTGTTTTTGTCTTCGAGATGGATTTTAACTATTGGTATGCTCATGCCGTACGAGTCTGTGAAGGGAGGGAGTCGGAACTGCGATAAACAAAGCGGTCATTGTTGTCATTGCTGAGCTGTATTCCTTGTTATGTATATTTGCACATGGCACGTAACCCGTAGAGTGTTAGAATATATGTTTAAGTGTTGATTAATGTGAAAAATGCACGACCGTCATATATAAAGTGAAAACCTGTTGAGCCCTCATTCAATGTACTCTCTAAAAGCATAATTCTTGCACAAATCACATGTGATATAATAATGTGTGTGTACATAAAGCCCCAAAATAATGCACCACAAGGTATATACCTACTCATATACTATTATTAGTGCGAAGACAGTGTGATACAAATAAATGGAGCGTACACGTGCTATACAATACTAAACTGGAAATGAGAACACTCGTTTCTTATTGACTATAGAGCACTGCTTTCGGTATATATGCCCTGTTTCTTAACTTATACCTACATAAAATCCGGTTGAAGTCTGCCTTTCGTATCTACGCATACATGTAGGCCAAACAATTCAAAACGACACTGCTTTTGATTAACCCATACGAGTACCGAATACAAAAATGAATATAAATAGCAGCATTATTCCCTTTTATCAATCTACCTTAGGAGAGGGGATAACAAAAAATATACATGCATTTATACGTAAAGCGCTAAGACAATTACCAAGGTTGGTTAAGCCATTGTCAGACAAAATCTGACCACAAATACAAAAAAAGAACTAAAACAACGTATGTTTAGCAAGTCACTGTATGCAGCTATATGTATACTAACAGTCTTCTGTGTGTTCGGGTACAAAAGAGCAAGCGTGTGAATCAATGATCTATCTAAAGATCATTGATGTCAAGTGCCGTGTTTTCCAGTTCAGTTATGGACTACATGACCGCATTCGGTCATATATCGTGCTCATCAAACAAAAGATTACACAAGATGACAATCGAAAGTGACACATTGTAAGTACAGGTGAGTCGTACGTCGGTGAGATTCAAGCAAACAAATATGTAATAAAGACTGTCCAAGATATCAGATCATGATTGTTTTGTCGTTAATATAAATGTAAAAAGATTAAATGAGGGGAAAATAAAAAACTATCAGAGGAACAAAAACAGAACGAACACACCCTGATGTGATACACATGGCACTTGTAATACAATTTCATAGTGTCTAGGCAATTGACAAATTATTCCTCAAAACTTCATACAGTACGGTTAATTCCTCTGCAACTGTTGCCCGATCTGTGTAAGACAAGATATACTTAATTAACATTCAAAAGAGAATACCAATATATTTTTGGTGGGTCTTCCTTTAAGTTTAGGGGGGTGGATGTAGGGAGCTTCATGTTGCCCTGGTGCTATCAAAGCTAAAGAGGAGCAGGAAGCTGATCTGTTTGTTGTGTCTGTCTTTGCGTCCTGTTGTTGTATTGTATTTGTCCCGTCCTGTCTTTGTTTGTTGCCAGTGGTGTCGAAGGTGGTTTCCTTCACTCATTGGGCTGGCACGCCGTCATATAAGTGAAATACTCTTGAGCACGACGTTAAATCCCAATCAAACAACAAACAAATCCTTTATGTTTAGTGTGCTATATAATGACGTTTTCGCTAACCGCTGAATCAAAAAGTAGGAAATGCTACAATCTACCTAAAATTCTGACACCATGCAAGAGAGAAAAGGACATTTTTTAAAACCATCAAGGCCTAATAAACTCGTTTGTCCTCGAATGTACTGCGCACATAATCTCGGACGTCTAACGATGAAGGCCTAAGTTACTCATTAGTCCCCGAATGCACTGGGCACATAATCTCGGACGTCTAACAATGAAGGCATAAGTTACTCATTACTCCCCGAATGCACTGCACACATAATCTCGGACGTCTAACAATGAAGGCCTAAGTTACTCATTAGTCCCCGAATGCACTGCGCACATAATCTCGGACGTCAAATGATGAAGGCCTAATTAACTCTTTTGTCCCCGAATGCACTGCGCACATAATCTTGGACGTCGAACGATGAAGGCTTAACTAATTTTTTTGTCTCCGAATGCACTGCGCGCATAATTTCAGACGTCAAACAATGAAGGCCCAATTGACACTATTGTCCTCCAAAACACTGCGCACAAAATCTCGGACGTCAAACTATGAAGGACTAATTAGCTCTTTCGTCCCAGAATGCACTGCGCACATAATCTCGGACGTCAAACGGTGAAGGCCTAATAAAAGCTTTTGTCTCCAAATGCACTGCGCACATAATCTTGGACGTCAAACGATGAAGGCCTCATTAGTTCTTTTGTCCCCGAATGCACGGCGCACATAATCTCGGACTTCAAGCGATGAAGGCCTAATAAACTATTTTGTCCCAGAATGCACTGCGCACATAATCTCGGACGTCAAAGGATGAAGGCCTAATAAACTATTTTGCCCCAGAATGCACTGCGCACATAATCTCGGACGTCAAACGATGAAGGCCTAATAAACTAATTAGTCCCCGAATGCACTGGGCACATAATCTCGGACGTCAAATGATGAAGGCCTAATTAACTCTTTTGTTCCCGAATGCACTGCGCACATAATCTCAGACGTCGAACGATGAAGGCTTAACTAACTTTTTTGTCTCCGAATGCACTGCGCGCATAATTTCAGACGTCAAACAATGAAGGCCTAATTAAAACTATTGTCCTCCAAAGCACTGCGCACATAATCTCGGACGTCGAACAATGAAGGCCTAATTAACTGTTTTGTCTATGAATGCACTCCGCACATAATCTCGGACGTCAAACGATGAAGGTCTTATAAACTATTTTGCCCAGAATGCACTGCGCACATAATCTCGGACGTCAAACGATGAAGGCCTCATTAGCTCTTTTGTCCCCGAATGCACGGCGCACAAAATCTCCGACGTCAAACTATGAAGGCCTAATTAGTTATTTTGTCCCAGAATGCACTGCGCCCATAATCTCGGACGTCAAACGATGAAGGCCTCATTAGCTCTTTTGTCCCCGAATGCACGGCGCACATAATCTCGGACTTCAAACCATGACGGTCTAATAAACTATTTTGCCCAGAATGCACTGCGCACATAATCTCGGACGTCCAAAGATGAAGGCCTAATAAACTCTTTTGTCCCAGAATGCACTGCGCACATAATCTCGGACGTCAAACGATGAAGGCCTAATAAATTATTTTGTCCCAGAATACACTGCGCACATAATCTCGGACGTCAAACGACGAAGGCCTAATAAACTGTTTTGTCCCAGAATGCACTGCGCACATAATCTCGGACGTCAAAGGATGAAGGCCTAATAAACTATTTTGTCCCAGAATACACTGCGCACATAATCTCGGACGTCAAACGATGAAGGCCTAATAAACTCTTTTGTCCCCGAATGCACTGCGCACATTATCTCGGACGTCAAGCGATGAAGGCCTAATAAATTATTTTGTCCCAGAATGCACTGCGCACATAATCTCGGACGTCAAAGGATGAAGGCCTAATAAATTATTTTGTCCCAGAATGCACTGCGCACTAATTGCGGACGTCAAACGATGAAGGCCTAATAAACTGTTTTGTCCCCGAATGCACTGTGCAAATAATCTCGGACGTCAAGCGATGAAGGCCTAATTAACTCTTTTGTCCCCAAATGCACTGCGCACTAATTGCGGACGTCAAACGATGAAGGCTTAATTAACTTCTTTTGTCCCCGAATGCACTGAGCAAATAATCTCGGACGTCACACGGCGAAGGCCTAATGAACTCTTTTGTCCCAGAATGCACTGCGCACATAATCCCGGACGTCAAGCGATGAAGGCCTCATTAGCTCTTTTGTCCCAGAATGCACTGCGCACATAATCTCGGACGTCAAACGATGAAGGCCAACTTTAACTCATTTGTCCCCGAATGCATTTTGCACACAATCTCGGACGCTAAACGATAAAGGCAGAATTAACTCTTTTGTCCCTGAATGCACTGTGCACACAATATCGAACGTTAAAGGATGAAGGCCGAGTCAACTCTTTTGTCCCCGAATGCACTGCGCACATAATCCCGGACGTCAAGCGATGAAGGCCTAATAAACTCTTTTGTCCCAGAATGCACTGCGCACATAATTTCGGACGTCAAACGATGAAGGCCTAATTAACTCTTTTTGTCCCTGAAAGCACTGCGCACATAATCCCGGACGTCAAGCGATAAAGGCCTAATTAACTCATTTGTCCCCGAATGCATTTTGCACACAATCTTGGACGCTAAACGATAAAGGCAGAATTAACTCTTTTGTCCCTGAATGCACTGTGCACACAATCTCGGACGTTAAATGATGAAGGCCGAGTCAACTCTTTTGTCCTCGAATGCACTGCGCACATAATCGCGGACGTCAAACTATGAAGGCCTAATTAACTCTTTTTTTCCCTGAAAGCACTGCGCACATAATCCTGGACGTCAACCGATACAGGCCCCCCCCCCCCCCCCCCCCGAATGCACTGCGCACATAATCTCGGACGTTTTTTGATGAAGGAATTAACTATTTTGTCCCAGAATGCACTGCGCACATAATCTCGGACGTCAAACGATGAAGGCCTTATTACCTCTTTTGTCCCAAAATGCACTGCGCACATAATATCGGACGTCAAACGACCGCTGCCACTAGGACAAGCATCCATGATTATTTTCAAATCAGCATAGCCCATGCACAGCGTGCAAACATTTCAACATTTTACAGTTATTATATTTTATTGGATTCAGGACATAATAAAATGCACGTATTCTCTAAAGCCAAATGGAATCAAGCGTGGGAAATAGTATTTATACGCTGGTAAACAGGCTTATGGTGAACTAAACAAACAAATTTGAACGATATAAATATAAAGATGAATAAATGACGATGTTTTTTATTTGCATTGGCATTTGCAAACCAATTACCAGTAGTCAATAAGGCTATACGTAAATTTCAAGTTGTGTATAATTATATCGGCTGAAGGATTCCATATGTGAAGCCCTGAACCATTTCCTAGGTTTAATATCAATATCTAAACCAGAAACGCCATTTCCAGCAATCACTATGGTGGGATAGACCTGGGTTTTGAGCTTCCCTGAATTTTTGTACGACTAAAATAAAAACCAAATACGTTTATTTGATTGATACAAATTGTTCATTTAAGACACAAGATTGATGTTTCTTTCGTTTTGGGGTTGTTTTGTTTTTACATAGTGTATAATATTTCGTGATTGTATTTTAGACATGTTTTTTTAACAGGGTACGAACCAGAATTCAGATGCGATTTTAACGGTTCAAACGGCCAAGGATTTACCAACAAAAGTGACGATTTATATTCCAATCAATGTGCACACATGGATAGAAATGACAGTAACTCTATACCATGTGTTGGACATTATGAATTCAATGAACCACGGTATATATCCATTGTCAGTGAGGTAAGTTAACATATAATTATCTCTTTGTAAACAGTCAGATTGTTTTGCTGTTTTCGATTTTTCACATTAACAGCCGGGTCATACTGGTATTCGTTGTCTTGGCAATGTTTATTTAAAATTCCAATAATACTTTTAAAAAACGCAGTCCATCGCAGAAAAATTTTCACTAGTCAAGAGTTTTATTTCGAGCTATACCCATGACGGAACGTCGAGTACACGTAACCGAATGATTCTGTCAAGCGATTGATTGGTTGCGTGGGAACTTCTGGGCAACCAATCAGATGTTGTGTTACTAGAGGACTCGAAAAATGAAAGCCATAGTTAATAATGAAAGTGGGTGAAGATCTGACAAAAAAAGGATATGCTCGGGGTAGCCAACCTACTCAAGGAGTGTATTGCATATTTACCCACCCACCGCATGGTGCTTAACAAAGTTAAACTAATTGTCGAAACTTGAGTATTACATTGAACATATGTTATCAGCTTTTTACTCGAAACAGGGGGGGTAGCTGTAATTCTATTTATATGCGATCAATCGGGTTGTAATGCAGTGTAGCTCGGAATAAACGACGATTCAGAATATATATATACATATGTTGTAGTTTAGAAGCAAAACGGCGATATGTAAAAACACTGTGGTGGGGGGGGGGGGGGGGGGGTAAAAATTAAAAAACACTTGGTCATTTGTGAATGTACGTTACCCATCCATGTAACACCCTTTGATGGTATTCAAATTCAATCGGACTTTAAACTTAAGATAGCAACTTTAAATACTATCACGAGCCAAGAAATACACATCCTAGGTGGATTGCCGCCACCCGATTGGCTCACGTCACCGAACTGTTGGCGTCATTTCATTGTCTGGACTGCCTTGTATAAAAGTGTCATTTGCTCTGTTATATAATATTGTATATTGCACAACTTAACCGGTATACCTTCCACATGCATTGTAAACAAGTGTTTGTTTTCTTCCAGTGGAACCTTGTATGTGACTCATCCTATCTTGTGCAGCTATCTCAAACATTTCTCAGCATTGGACTTGCGCTTGGAACTTGTATTCTCCCTTTGTCTGATCGATTTGGCCGCAAGAGGACGTTGGTTGTTTGTCACTGGGCAATGCTGCTAGTTGCTACTTCCATTGCAGTTTCACCGAATATAATCTTTTTTATATGCGCCAAGTTTATATTAGGGTTTCTCTTTCCAGTAAGTATATCACTTTGTTTTGTTTCATCGTTTTGTTAAACACATTCGGCTGCTTTCGTTGTTTTAACCATTCATTAATTCGACAATACCTATTTTTAAAATGGGTTTGGCGGTGTGTGAGCGGGACGGGGAGTAAAGTCCTATGATTGACAATACTGCTTTAACAGACATGTTTGAAGTCTTCTGATATGTAGGCCTTTAATAAAATGAGAAACAAAATTCTCGTTCTCAACAATAAAAAAAATAAAAACATGAAATATAATTTGGTTTTACTTGATCCAGAACTCTGTGACAACTGTATAGAACATTGGGCTTCAAAGCGTTTCCGTTGCTTGTCTTATAAACTCAAATCAAGTTTCGTCATTACATAACAATGTGATGACATTGCCAAAGGTAGAAGAGACATCTTTATGTCACACCACACAGGGTATAGGAATGGTCTTCTACTAGATAGTTAGTAGTGATGGTGACCTACAGAGATAATGAGCCTTGGCCCTGGTCCTTGGTTCAGGCGTGGTTGGCCTTTAAAATGCTATACAAATGGACGAACAAAGCAGCACATGCAGAGAAGAATAGCAAAACTCGAAATCCATGGCTTCGGGGAGCATCATTGGGTGTCTTTTTTAGGTTAAGACTGACTTAATTCTTTCTGATATGGCATGAATTCGAAGTAGGCAGTTTATAATTAGTATGGGCCTCTATCGAAAAAACACAATACAACCTTTTTTGTTTCGCTTCTGTCTTTTAAAAGGAAATTTTTTGAACATTGGGTTTCTCAAAGTACTCAAACCAAAAACAACTGGAATATAAAGTCGCCATTTAATGCACATATTTGAGATGTATATACGGATATGGTGATAAAAAGAACAAGAGGAACAGTATAGTATAGAATGTAATTTACATAATAATGAAGAGAAAACATACACTTGGCGAAGGCTGTATTTAGTACACTCCTCTGTCGGTTGCTGCTTATGTCATGCTGGTGCGGACAAATGAATCAGTGACCAGCAGAATAGTCTCTTAAACGGCAGAATAGTCTCTTAAACGGCGATGTAAGGATCAAATTAGGCTGTATAGGTATAGATGTTTATGTCGTACCTAAATCGAAAGGCATTAATCATGCGGTAGGTTGCATAATTTTCGACATCGAATCAATGGTTATATTATAAACCATGGTAGATCCAGGTATCGTCAGTGCAGTCTTGCGCTTTATTGATAGAACTGTTATGCACCCTTGGCGTTGTCAGGCTGTGAAAAACAGGAATTCCCCGTCACTTGAAGCATTTCTGTTTGCTTATTGGGTAGATTTGTCAAGACTGCTGAACGTGAAAACTTATCAAAACGGCCCAGATCCGACCATTACTGGATTATACCGCCTATAGACAACGAAAGTACGAAAGTGGCCTAATATACTCTTATGGGAACAACGTTTTCCTGAGAGTTCTTCTTTTTTTTTCGTTTGAATACACCTGATTTATCAAGTTTTTTTGACGAAAACGGACACGTGCTAGAGCAATTATATTAAATCAGGGTTCAGTTCAACAAAGCGATCTAAGCTTACGTTGATATTAACTACCATAACGACATCATTTCTTTAGTATATTTGCCAGGACACTTTAGATCACAAAGATCGCTTTGTGGAAACCTGCGGATTATCTACGTTTTTCATTGTGCCATATGACAAGGGTTTAGTCTGGTTTAGCAGCCGTTAAAATGATTCCCAAATGAAGACCACCGTCGACCATTGTACTGAATGCTAAAGTACCATTTGTCCTATATTAATTATCCAAATTTTTGTGTATTATTTTGTAGTGAGAGTATCTCATCTTAAGCTGTATTAAATGTCAAATTAGGAACATTTTTGAATTGACCTTAGCTGTTGTTTACATTTCAGGCTGTCAATATTATCATGTGTGTAATGTTACTGGAGCTTTTTGCTGCTGACCAGAGAGCCCCTATCACCATGTTATCCAAGTTCGTCTGGGCTGGAGGTATAATGGCCTTGACCTTGGTAGCGTACATCTTTCGAGGAACCAGCTGGCGATATTTCCAACTCTGTCTAGCAGCTTTTTCTCTTTTAGTTATCGTCCATACATTGTGAGTACCGGTATTCAGGCACTTTATTTAAATTACTTATATGGATTTAAGCACATGTTAGTCATCTTTAGGTGTGTTTAAAAAGCAAATTTTCCCATAAGGAAATCAGTAAATGTATCAAACCAAACCAACCTACCCCATCTAATTAGATGTAAAAATGAACTGGCAGTATTTTACTCTTGATAATATCCTTGCTGACTTGCTTATGTTGTTTTTCTTGTGTTCAACAGCTTAATGGAAGAATCAGTACGCTGGTTGTTGGCGGTAAATAGAAAGAAAGATGCAATGGCGATTCTTAGGCGAGCAGCAAAAACGAATAGAATTTCTTTCAAAGACAAAGTGGCACCGCTTGTTGAAGGAATAGAATTCGGTTCTGTCAATGTCTTCAATTCACTTCAAGATTTAGCGATGATAGATCGAACGGTATCTAGATCAAACATTAGTCTGACATTAACTTCAGCTTCACCATCTGCTGACCAAATTTCCAATCAAAATGGTAAGTTTGAAATTGGCGGTCAAGCAGAAGTATGCCAGATGAAAGAAAAGTCTGCTGAATTGGATGAAAAACAAGAAATGCTTTCACCTGAGGTCAATTGTGATGAAACTCAAAAAGCAAAACTTATGGATCTCTTCAGACACCCCACATTGAGAAAAAACATTCTCATCAGTTCTTTTATATTGTAAGTTATTTGGCCTTGTAAGTACGTGAATAAAGATAGCGACATGAAAGTTGACGCGTTGTCTTGTTTTGAATGACAAAAGATTACACAGTTGTAACTTAACACCAAACTAGCATCATTGGTTAAATCTTTGTCTATAAATTAAATATATGGATGAAAATGAAAGAAAACACGAGATTCTACCATCTGACATCAAACTTGTTTGCATTTACAGTAATTATTTTGAATATAATAAATAAGACACATGTTATTTTCGATTCTCCTAACAATGATGTGACAAGTCTCACTCGAGTCTCTGTAACTCAATCTTTGGAAACGCTAGACTTTTTACCTGGAGAAGATAGTTAGTATCGCGGTGGCAGCAATCAAAATATTCTCTGAATAAAAACTTATAATTGGAAAGAATTTGACAAAGGGTAGTTATCGAATAATTCTTTCTCTTAGCTATAAACTGTCCAATTCAACGACAACATTTATTAAATTGAACTTTTGTGTTTGGTCTAGAAAATCGATATAGTATAACAATTTATTTTGATCCTTGGGCTGTCTTTCAGGTTTGTTGATGTTCTATTGTATTATGGTCTTCTATTGATGTCCTCTTCGCTCGCTGGAGACAGATTCATTAACGTTATGTTAAGTGGTGCTGTAGAGATTCCCGCATATGTCATTTGTATTTTTGTCCTCAGTCGGTAAGTAAAATAAATATACTTTTCTCTGAGTGATATCAAACACAAACTTATGTTTTATCTGATGTTATATACTGTTATACAGAACATATAATAAAATACAAAAGAATCTAGAATTAAATCATTAATAAATAGTCAATACCTTAAATACGATAAATAGACAAATATCAAAGACTTTACAATCACATCATTAAGAAATATCCTATACTGCTCTAAAAAATCATCACAAAAGTTATGGAAATGACTTTATAATGCTTTTAACCAGGAATTTCCCTTATGCTGTTGGAGACATTCCATACTTATTTTTGGAATAATCGTTGGAGTTGCGACAAATTGCAAACTGAGTAAATTAACAACTCCAATAAAATATGAACATATACTTGATCAGTTGGAATTTTACTGCAACCACAATGGTTTATGAAGAAGCGACGGTTTGGCACAAAGATAGAACTGTTATCGACATGTTTTTGCATATATAGATAGTCCCTTTTGTATCTCACGTGATTTATCAATTTATTCTGATCCTGCAAGTTTTCTGATCGTAAAATATGGAACATAACGCTCCTTGTGATTTCCTTAACTAATTTCGCCAACATATTTTATTCGCATCGCATCTCAAGTTCGGTATTGACATCTTAATTATTCCCCTGCGTTTTATCCCCTGGTTTTTTATTATTATTTTGCAGGCTGATTAGTTTATTTTTGTACAAATTAAAAAAGTTATTTTCATTTATTTTTAGTGATGCCTTTATCCTCGGTTCATTTATCTTATCAAACGAAGTACAATATGCAATCTTATCTCAGACCTAGTGACCATGATTTGAACCCTGTTATCTATGTACTTTTACTTCGCGCTGTGCATTACGATATTCACCCTCTGCTTTATTAAACTTACATGCCCACTTCATAACCGGTTTGTGGCTATCAGCTTTGTCTTCATTACTTCACACGGCAATATAATCATTAGTGTCTCTTTTAAAAATAGTTCGAGCCACATGCCAATTTACTGGTTATATAACAAAATATATATAAAAATTTAAAACATTTAGAACATTTTTAAGAATAATTTGAGCCACATGCCAATTTACCGGTTATATAACGAAATATATATAAACATTCAAAACATGAATACATATTAATAAAAGTTTTGTGAAATAGTAATTGTCGTTATGAAATATTTGAAAAAAAAAACTATTAATTATTTAAGACGCTCATTTATTGCTTTTATTCCTGGTTAATTATGTTATTTACATAAATTTAGGGAACATATTTTATTAGTTCTTTGGTTTGTACGGAGTCCATGATGTTGTTGTTGATGTCTTTATAGTGTTCACTCATCCAATAAGATTATATGGATTTCTGTCCAGTTTGTCAGATAGAACTGAATTTCCATTTCATTTCATTTATTCACCATATAAATGCATCGCTTTGCACCTATGTTAAAACTTATTTCCGATGTCCTGACGGTGTCATCAATATATTCATTACCAGAATTAGTATTTAGTTGATAAACAGTACATTTTCATTTGGTTCAATTGGTTGGACTGGATTTGGAATGTTTTGCTTTTAAAATTTTCTCTGAAAGTAAATTCCCATTAATGTGTATAGTTAACAGTGCCCTGTTTTTACTAATATACGAACAGGTACATAGATATAGTGGAATTGGGGTGGACTGGGCTGGGTTTTCGATTAAACATTGTTTTGGATGACATTTAGTGTTATTTGTAAGCATTTTCGCCGTGATATCAACTGAGATTAAATATGTTCAAGCTATGATTAGCTAATGTAGTACTCAATCCCTGTAAAATCAGCAACGTATGTTTATTTTTACTGAATAATTTGAATCCTCATATACCACAAATTGTGGTCTGAGCTGTAATAAAGAAATTGAATTGAATTGAATTGAATCACGATTTTAAATTTTTGCTTTCTGTCTTTTTCAGTGTTGGAAGAATACCATGTATGCTTGGATTCCATGTCTTTACTGGCGGCATGCTGGGTTTAGCTATAATTGTCAACGTCTCTAATGGTAGGTGCCC
Source organism: Mopalia muscosa (assembly GCA_031763545.1). Taxonomy (NCBI): domain Eukaryota; kingdom Metazoa; phylum Mollusca; class Polyplacophora; order Chitonida; family Mopaliidae; genus Mopalia; species Mopalia muscosa. Next base: position 26,490 of record JARFOD010101365.1, read on the forward strand.
ATGACGTCAAGAACATTTTCTTTTTCTTTTGAATCTGATACAAGAATGTGGGATTTGTATTATACATGTATGATACCTGACCTGCACGTGTAGTTTCGGGTGGTAAATTTGTTTCCAAAAATCAAGATCAAGAAAGACGTCAGAAACCGATGTCGATTGAAATAGGTAAACATTCGATGTAGACCGTAGCATCGGTATCGTTTATAAATCTCTCTGTATTCCACATCACAATCGCCTGTGACCGCACAAGACAAATCGGACCGCCATCCTGGAAAAAAAATCCGGCAGCTACAATACTGCCTACAGGAATATTGATACAGTGTAAAGGTTTAATTCATTTTTAAAAATATTAGCTTCTATATAAAAAAAGTTGTTTTCGCTATAAAATATTTATATTTTATTACTTAGTCTATATTTAGTATGTTCTAATTCCAATAAATATTTATGACAATTTTATTTTCAGCATTTAAAATGTTACTGTCTGTAGAATATGATAGCTCGACTGCCACTCTCAGTCTCAATAAAGTGTTATTATTTTAAAAGTAATTTATTTAAATCGCATATAGAGTGAGGGAAATCATATTTTACTTATACACTGACATATAGGCTGAGTTGATAAGTATATCCTATTTTCCGATGACTCACGTGCTAATATCGCATACGGTGATATTGGGTGATATCGGACTCGAGCTTCAAGATATAGTACATTATACTTCAACCGATCCCGGAAGGTTATACTCAAAATCATATTACTATTACCAAATCACCGAAAGCGTATTTTTGTCATTCCGTCCGTCACACATGATTGTAAAAACGCTAGCTTGAAATCATATTCAACGATTAACTTCAAACTTGGTATGTAGCTTCCTCCTGTTAAGACGACAGATCGGATTGCAATAACGCTTAATAAAATGGCCGTTATTACATAATTTTACAATATTCCTGCCTGTATTTTTTGTGAAAAGGATAAGTAGAGAACAAATTCCCGGATTAACTTCATACTTTGAATAAAGCTTCCTGTCTGTAAGACAATGGGTGGGATTGAATTTCACTAAGTTCCGTAAAACAAGATGGCCACCATTGCATTGTTCATTGCATTGCTTTCACGCCAATGTGTTGTGAACATGGTCATTTGGAGAACAAATTCACAGATTAAATTAAAACATGGATGTAATCTTCCCCCTACTATGACATAGGACAGGATTGTATTTCATCACGGCAAACACCCTCGGTTAAAAGCCAACAGAACACATAGTGCTGGTGGCTCGCCGAAGCGAAAAACTAGAGATTGATACTTACGAATATTTGTAAATAACTATATATGAAATAGTTTTGAACAATTTGATCTTTTGAGATATTTTATCCAAAAACAACTGAATGTGGCGTTAAACACCTATCAATCCATCAATCGTCTGAAAGCGAACAGTTTTACTAATTTTTTTGTCGACAAACTTGACTCTCATATGCTATGTGAATTAAGTTTAAGTCGAACAAGTGCAAGTGAAATCAACATTGTATGCGGTAAGTACTTATACACAGCTTAGGACTGCCAAAGTACAGTATTTTAGGCACAATTTAATACTAACAGAAACTGTGGAAGAGAAATACTTTTTAACCAGAGTATTAAAGTATAAATGTTTTTAGAGGCTGTCTTGAGGCTCTCAAAAGAGCAAAGCTGTCTCATGTATACGAGCAATGATCCTAGCTGGGGTTTGTCGAACAGCTTACTAATTATCAGTTATTTTGTTTCTAAATATGTGTGATAAATTTAGATCGTGCATAATTTGGTGACAAAATGATAAGATTTCACAAAAGTGTTATCCCCAAAAACGAAAATACTGTTAATATTCACTTTCTAAAGACACAAAAATCATTCATTACATCTCTAGGACAACCATTCGCTAAGAATCTTTGCTAGGAGTGTTGGGGACAGTAATAATACATAATGACAAAGGAAAATATCACCCTTTTATAATTAATTGACTTTTTCTTTCTATGCATTTTCCGTAAAACGTGGATTGTGTCTCAAACACTAAATTTAAAAACTTTTTAAACTTTTTTTCTAAAAAACGAACCGATTCAAAAATCTGCATATCTATAAACTTTTGTATTATACTTATATCAACTATACTATAATATTGCTACGTCTGATTTGTCGTCTCTGTTAAGTTTCTGTTAAATAGCATTACAATCACTTCCAATATTTAATTATTTTGCACAAATAGCTAAAAAAAAAAAAATATGTAGTCTTATTGGGTTCGTTGCCTAAAAATATAGTTGAGCACAAACTTTAAAAAATCTTAGAGATTAACGCTAACGCTTACAATGAAAAGCAGGATCTCTTCATAAGTTCAACAACTTCGACAAAACGACTGACTGATGTTTGTTATACTGAATAAATAGACAGCGCTCTTACGAGTAAATATTCCAGTTGTTACATTGAGAAAACGGCAGCTTGCTTGGAGCCAGCACGGGCACTTTGCGATTGTTGCGTTAAATCTGAGGCAGAATATAGCCACGGTTAATGAGAAATATTGGTCGATAAGACTTCATGGAGAACAGGTTGAGAAAGTGTAGAGCTTGTCATTAGTACTGTAATCACAACCACCAAGTACCCATCGAGTATGTGTACAGACAAGTTCTCAGGAACTCCCGACGCTACACTTCCACTGCTTTCATTGCCAAAGGCGAACTCGGAATTAAGAAATTCCAATATTAACATAGCACCAGAATCTCAGACGGCCATGTTCTGTCACAACCAATTCAATTACACCCCACATCCTTAGGCAGTTATTGCCAGGCTCACTATTGATCGGAAACAAATGAAAGGGATTCTTCTTTAAACTTTTCATAGGTCATGCCATCGGGCACAAAATCACATACATTACCAATAAGTAAGCTGAAATAGAAGTAAGTAACTATAGTTATTTCATTAACTTGACCAAAAAAAGGCGTGAAAACTTTGTCTCTTTTTCTGAGAATACCGCCTTGTCTTGGCTGCATATCTCTGGTCGTTCTACCATACATCACTGGCCCTGGTACAGCGACCAGAGCCAAATGGGTTTCCCTACTATGAAAACATATAAACATAAGAACCTTGTACAGAAGAACAGGTGATTGAATTTGCTATTCACGTTGCTAAAGAATCTGACAACGGAGAGCTATATAAAGTGTGAAACAAGACTCGCATTGAAGTATAGTAATAGTATTAGTAGTAGGACTTTTTTGCAGTTAGTTTTAAGTGATTGGCTGGACGGTGAGAGTGGTTTTAGGAATTCAAGATGTTTTTTTGCTAAGTTTCAGTTTTTTGGTGAATAAGTATCTCAGTTTTGTTGTTAACGCTTTCTTCTTATAAAAACAAAATCAATTCAAAAACATTTCTAATAAACAATACTTTATAAAACCACCTTGTATTTTTACATAATGTATATATAATTTAAAGGAAAAACAAATCCTCTTCAATTTCAATCTCTGTTCTTACATCAAACCGATTTAATGATTTCCTATGACATGAATTCTAATTGTTTTATTAATTGGTTGACAAGGAGTTGACAAAGGCTTTCTTAAATAATACAGCAGACTATATGAGTATTCAAAATGCACTTGTACTTTTCTAATTACCTCGAGCATTTTGAACAGCAACAATGTCAGTTACTGTTTTGAGTTATTCAGTAACTGTTTTGTCTTATTCAGTAACTGTTTTCACTTAGTTAGTAACTGTTTTGTTTTGACTTATTCGGTAACAAATAAGTAACTTTTGACTTATTCAGTAACTGTTAGTAACTGTTTTGACTTATTTAGTAACTGTTTTTGGCTTTTTCCGTAACTGTTTTTGACTTTTTCAGTAACTGTTTTGACTTATTTAGTAACAGTTAGTGACTGTTTTGACTTATTCAGTAACTGTTTTGACGTATTCAGGTACTGTTTTGACTTATTCAGTTATTGTTTTGACTTATTCAGTAACTGTTTTTGACGTATTCAGTAACTGTTCAGATTTATTCAGTAACTGTTTTGCCTTATTCAGTAGCTTTTTAAAAAAAAATTCAGTAACTGTTTTGACTTTTCCAGTAAATGTTTTGACTTTTTCAGTAAATATTTTGACTATTCAGCAACTGTTTGAACTGATTCAGTTACTGTTTTGACTTATTCAGTTACTGTTTTGACTTATTCAATAATCGCTTTTACTTATTCAGTAACTATTTCGACTTATTCAGTAACTGTTGTGACTATTAGTAACTGTTTTGACTTATTAGTAATTGTTTTGACTGATTAGTAACTGTTGTGACTTATTCAGTTACTGTTTTGACTTATTCAGTAACTGTTTTGACTTATTCAGTAACTGTTGTGACTATTAGTAACTGTTTTGACTTATTCAGTAACTGTTGTGACTATTAGTAACTGTTTTGACTTATTAGTAATTGTTTTGACTTATTAGTAACTGTTTTGACTTTTCCAGTAAATGTTTTGACTTTTTCAGTAAATATTTTGACTATTCAGCAACTGTTTGAAC
>JARFOD010101366.1:0-16477 GCA_031763545.1 Mopalia muscosa
TGTCAAAACACCCCTGTTGTAAATAATGTAGTCAAGTTTTGTCATCAAAGTTAACGGTCTTCAAATTCAAATTTTTTAATCAGGTCTGCTCTTGGATAAAGATCACAATCTCAACTTTTGGAATATCCAATAATAAAAAAAAATCGCAAATTTTGAGGTGAGGGGGGTTAGAGTATCCTTAAATCAGTTCTAGTGTTCCATACACTAAAAACATAATTTTTCATAACTGCTATTAACTTGCTATTTATTTGGGGTTACTATATTTATTTTGTTATCTGCCTCTTAAACTTTTAGCCTAATTATACGCAGTTTATACCGCCATCCCTCGAGGACGGTATAGGGGAGACAACTCATAAGGATTGTGTTGGAGTATTTTGGATTTTATAGGCTTGCACATTTTGCTTTGCAATCTGCCAACTGATCGTGTTAGTTATTACCATAAGACACTCACCTTCTTCCAGCTTAAGTGTGCGCTTCAATCTATATAGTCCAATATCTCGACATTTCACAACAATGCTGTCGCCTATTTCTGTTTTCGGAGAGGATATTTACCATAATCCTCTATAATTGTGAGGGTTTACGCTCTACATTTTGAATGTTGGCCCTATGTTGGCGTCAAGTGTCCTTTAACTTCAGCGTTTTAGTATGCATAAATCGTTCTTTCATTGCTTATAATATTTTATATTTTTGGAAAGTCAAATATTCAACTCGCTATAGTCATTTTGTTTGTCTGACAAGTTTTTCCACCAAGTCATTTATTTGTAGTGTTTCTTATCGTTGGTGACGCACAGGCGCTGTAACAATGAGGCGAGGGTTTAGGGATTGGGGGCTCTCGATTTGTACGCAGCCGCAGGCGTATTAAACCGATATTTATCAAAATGAATCACATGGATATTGATTATTTAAAACCGATGAATCATCCTATGTTTTAGATATTGAAAAGTTACTTAATATAATTTAAGGTCGAGTTGTTTACATTTTTGTTTATCTTGTATAGTATACAAGCTTTAATATGATTAACTGTGACTTGATGTCTGTTTTCATCTCGTTTTTTGCTAAAATGCATATTTAAAAAGCATTAGCGCGCCAGATGGCGATGTTGCTTACCCCAGAGACTCTTTGTAGCACATACGCTGTAATAATCGTGGCGCAGTGGCGTGAAGTTTGAGTTTTCTAATGGCGCCGGTGTTATCGATCAGCGTCGAATGAAATTAATTATATTATATATATGAGAATTTAAGTGAATAGGCTTCTGATCTTATGTATTTGATCGAAATGTTTTTTCAGAACCTCGTCTATACATATTTCGTCTCAGACGTGAAGTTAGATAAATCTTATCTCAATGACCAACTAACTTAGACAATCTATTTACAACTTACCTTCCCCATTTTCTTGTGGCCATTGTAAATGTCAGGTATCAAAGTCATAACGGCATGTCCTAAATTCCCATAGGAACGTATGACCCGAACTGCATTGCTTTCAATCCGGTCATAAAATAAATTGTTCTAGGCAACTCCCAGCCTCAAAATCAGCTCATAAGGTCTCGGTAACAGTCATGTCTTATAAGTTGTCATCGCTTTTTCACGTGTTTTACTGCACTTATAGTCTGATGATTCAACTTTTGATTTGCTGATTTGCTGACGAAAAATTATCAGAAATGACTGTTACCGAGACCTTACCAAGCACCTGTGGATACGATTTTGAGGCTGGGAACTGTCTAGAAGGATTTATTTTACGATCGGATTGAAAGCAATGCAGTTTGGGTCATATACGTTCCTATGGACATGCCATTATGACATATACAATGGCCATAAGAAAATTGGGAAGGTAAGACGTCATTTAGGGATAATATTTTTAAAGGTTATTCTACAGCTGAATCACAAACACGTTGATTAAAAGCGGAAACCGGCTTACCTACATGCCTTACGTACAGCCCGCTAGATGCGAATACGTATCTTATATAGACTATAAAGTATATAGAGATACAAAATACAGCTCTACCCAAATTCTGGAAATAAGGCCTGTCGCTGAATACTAAATAACAATGAATCCGCATGGCCTAATTACCGCGGAAGCGAGTTTGGTACTACTGAGAAATTTTTGATTTAGACATGAAAATGGACATCGAGTGGTCGTTTTATGTGCCGATCTAACCCCAAAGTATTCAAGGAAGAAAACGAGGTAGGGCCATTTAATTCTGATATATTTGAAGATAAAATTCCGAATCATGGTATATATCGTTCTGCTATTTCTAGCGTTTAGGAAGCTTCATGTAGCATAGCTAATAGCCCCGCTTGGTCATAAACCAGGACGATTATGAATATACTGATATTCGATGAAACGGCGTTAATTGTGCGGTTATCTTTAGCGATTAACATCTATACACCGGGACAATGATGTGATGTCATTCGGTTGTAGATCAATCCTATTCATTTTTTAAGATACCCGAGTCACACCAATCACGTCTTACTAACCAAGAGTTTTATTCCGAGCTCCACTGCATTACAGCCCTTGGCCGATTTATCAGATAAAATTATAATTACAGCTACCGCCCCCTGCCGGAAAAAAGACAAAGTTTCGCGTTGAGGCGCTGATACAACGGTGAATGTTATTCTCTGGTTTTGACAATTTGTTCAACCTAAAGCATTATAGTCATATATACGAAGAGTTGGTGTCCATAGAGGTGGGTAAATATGCAATACTCTCATTATATTTGTAGAATACCCCGAACATATCCCTTTTTGACAACACTCCCCACTTTCATTATTGACTATCACCGTCATTTTTCGCTTCTACCACAACGTCTGATTGATTGCGTACAAGTTCCCACGCATCCAAAAGATTCGCTTAATTTAAAGCCGAGTCCGATTATTTGAGAATAATCTACCAAGGGTTATAATGTAGAGTAGCTCGGAATAAAACTCTTGGCTAGCGGAGATGCCCTAATCAAACAAACAAAGAAATCATTAAGATACTAACAAGTTTAATCATTCTTCAATGAAAAAAATGTTCCATTTTATCTTGACCTAAATAACACATTTTCAAATTTTGGAGCACTTGTTTTTTTTAACAGTCTACATTTATTGGGGCAGTTACTTTAACAAATCATTTTGCATTAAATATAAGTCTCCTTGTTGCAATGAATGAAGTTTTATAATATAACTTTATTCATTGCTTAAAGGAGACTAAAATGATGTTACACTTGTATAAGATACAGTTTCAATATAGATTCGCGCTTCCTCTAACAGATTGCCATACGATATCAACAATTATATATTATATGTCATATGACGTCAAAGTACATGTGTCGACGAATGAGCAATTCTATGATTCACCTAGAAATTTGGCGTTATATCAGTTACATCTCAGGGAACCGTTTCTACACACCACGAAACCACACGCAGAGAAATGAGAAAATCCTTCTTGCATATACTTATTTGCTCAGAGGATTATTTTTTTCCCTTATGTCAAAATTTATAGTTAAATTATACACGACGGAGTTAGACACATTTGAAAGGTGCAGTTTGCAATAAACTACCTAACACTATTTTTTGTTAATTTATGTCTGCATTTAACCAACAAGTTCCGCGATCCTATTGTTTAATAGTCAGACCTCAATTTAGATACAACTGGCAAAATAGAACCATTGTAAATAAGAGATCAAATCATTGTCTCTCTCGCCCATCCACTTCCGGTCGAAGACAAGAGCTACCGATGTGGATATAGGATGGTGTTCTCTCCCCTTGGACGACATCTATTCGTCAACATTTAAAAGGCTTCCGCTGTGGTTGTTTCCCGAGAACTTGCCACCACGTTTCTGTCTACTTTAATGTAATATACAATTGTTAAACATAAGGAACAGAACCAGAAGCAAGGTTGGTCACTGTTTCTTTCAGTTTTTTGATCTTCAACAGTAGGCCCAAAGCTCCCAAGTTCATGCCAAAATTTTATTAGCTGATTTCATAAACAATACTAACTGCCATACCAGCACTTAATATAACATGAAATTTTCAGACATGACGAACGTTTTAGGGGAATTGCTGACTGCCGTGTTTAGAACTTCTCGTAGCCCCGTCATCCATGCCTTTGCTTGGTCTTTATCACTCGTCGTAAAATAAAACCGTCTTGATCGTGTTTTTATGATCAAGATAAAGTCCACTGGAAAATCAAAATGGGTACTTTATAAAATGATATAAATGTCCTTTTATTTCCAATACAGTGGGAGCATTACAGCTTTAGAGAATTCATTTTCTGTACTTTTGCTGGGTCTTTTAAAGTTAATATACGTTGATGTCAATTGACATCTGAATACTGTCAAAAGTCAACAAAAATAGTAACACACTGATCGTTGAGTGAATCAATATTTATAATCAATAACGTTAAGAAGAATGAATTGTTTAATTAATGAAAGATGTTGGTTATGTTTTTTTCCGAACAATCACTTTCAGTTTAAAAGTTTGTCAGAGTTCCTCAAAGTTGATTTACTTAAACAGTTTTACTGTTAAGTGTATATATATACATACCGTTTACTGCCCTGAGGCTAATTTGTTGGATTGTTTCCAAAGGCAGTTGTCTCCCCAAGCAATTCTCAGACTGTCCCCACTTTAAAGAAGCTTCATGAAGTTTCATAAAAACTTTGTGTTGCCATCCTTGTTTTGTGGTCTTCATAAAGAACGATCCTGTTTTCGCAAAATGAAAGAAATTGTAAGTGCATTTAAATAGGTTTGTCAAACGTGCATATTGTTACAATGAAAATTTGTTTGGATTCTGACACACCAGGTAATTAATCGTTAGTTGGCTTTCTGCTATCGCTCACAAAACTTGTGAAATACCTATAGAGACACTTAATCTTCATTAAATGTTAATGTTCTTCTCCAAGGTTTCAGGAAACAAACACTCTTTTGATCATCAAAAAAAGTATCTAGTTTAGTCAGTAGTTGAACTTTTTTTGCTGGCTTACCTTGTGTAATGTAACTGCTAGCTCCCACTTTCCTATCGTAGTTATCATTGTTCATCTTAAGGATAGGGCCTGATAAAACTGCTTTGAGTTGAGGGTCAAAATCAGAAGACGCCACTGAAGGCGTTCTTTTGTTCATGACTTTTCCTTTAATCTTCGAAGGATTTTTCGAAGTATTTGTTTTGTTATTGGGGGTTGACACATGTAAGCCGTTGGATTCATTCTCTGTTGAATAGCTGTTCCCATATTCACGCTTGTTTGTATCATACAAGTCCTTGTTTCTTAATTCAAGATCAGAACCATTTCTTGTAATGCTTGAATTTGTGAATAGCTTTGATTTAGACTGTATTGGGTGTTCACTAGTGGTCACTTCCCTTTCTTCAGACGGCCCTTTACTCTCAACCAGTTTTCTCTTGATTATACTAGATGTCATGACCGTGGATCGCCCTTTGGTTGCAGCTGTTAATAGCATTTTCCCGGGTATGTTTTGCAGGGAAACTTGCGAATTGGAAAGCATATACTCTACCAAAGCGAACAACGAGTTAAGAAGTCCCTTGGCTTTTGTCTCTGTGACAAGGCACGGGAGATAGTCTATTTGCAAGCAGACGGTTTTGTTGTCTTTTTTTGACCAAATCAATAGCCTCGTTTCGTGGTTAATATTGAGTGGCCCATTGCTGTAATAACTGAATTTAAACTCTTCGAGGCCTGTACTGACAGACGTTAATCCTGTCATATCCTCACTGACAACTGAGTGTCTGAAGATGTTAGCTTTTATTTCTGCTGAAGTATTCTCCATAATTTTCTTACAAGGGTATAGACCATTGGAAACACACCGTGATATTTCTCTTGCATTTGACGTGACGAAGTTCTGAATGGACTGGATTGGATTTATATCAGACACAAGTGGTATTCCATTAACACAGCGAGTAATAACATTTTGAAGTTTTGGTATATGCATTCTGGTATCCACGGCTGTTCTCAGACCTATAGTGGTCTCTCCGCTGATGAGATAGAGGAGTAGGTGGTAAGCGCTGGTCAAAAATTGGAAGAGAGTAACATTCCACTTAGATAATAGGTAGTCTATTTTGGATATCATATCAGCGGACAAATCATCAAAAACAGAGTCTTGATAGCCTGAAACATCTTCTGATTTAGCACACTCACCTGCGAACGATATCAAAGGTACCTGTGTTTGTGTATTTATTCTTATGTCCCAAAACCTTTCCATCTCTTCCATTTTCGGTGAAAGAACATTTTGCATTTCATATGATACATTAACGTCTGGTAACGGCGAAACAGTATTTTGAGACATTTTAGCCAAGGCTGCCCGCCTAAAATCTTGGAAGAAAAGATGGATGGATTTTAAATCAAAGCAAATTGAGTGGAACACAAATCCCAGATTGTACTGTCCTTTAGCATACCCACAAATGATGCGAATAGGAAGCTCTTTGCCTAAATCAAAAGGTTTTTCAGAAGCCTTGAGAATCTCTACTCTTACATCGTTCGGATCATCAGAATGAAGAGGTATAACGTCTACATCGGAAAGGTCCTCTAAGACTTGAGGCTGAATTATCCCCCCTTCAGTTACGAATAATGTTCTCAGAGATTCATGTCTTCTGAGGATTGAAATAATCAATTCTTTCATCCAGTCCAATGGGGCAGGGATAGTTAGATAGATTTCGGCACCAAAAACAATGTCCTTTCTGCCATTCCATTTCTGGTGACTGTGGATTACCATTTCCTGCAATGGCGAAAGTTCTAATTTCAGTTGTGAAGAATCATAAGTAATGGCAGAATCAAACACCCCGTCATCTTCTTTCTCTGACATTACTGAGTTGTCAAGGAAGGACACCAATGACTCAACAGTATTCTCTTCTAAAAGTGTTGTCATCGGTACTTTGACGTACAAATCTCTGCGAATTTGGTTGACCAGTGTCATGGCGAGCATTGAATCTAACCCAAGGGAAGATAACTCTGTGCCTTTCTGTACGTCCTCAGAATCCATTGATAACACCTGGGCAATGACCTCCTTCAAATAATCAAAAATTGCATCAAATCGTTCAGAAGGAGGCAGAAGTTTGACTGCAGCTAGATCAATTTGTAGAATATTTACATCATCTCCATCTAGCCCAATTCCTCCATTCATCATGATAGGGCGGATGTCTGGTGCCAGATATAGGTGGCGCTGTTTTTCAATCCAATCGAAGTCCATATAGCAAATTTGGGCTTCATTTGCGAGAAGGGAATACACCAGACATCTTTTAATTTGATCTTTACTCAGGGATACAAATCCGATCTTTTTAAGTTGTTGGGCGATTTGTTCATTGTTGAGGGCCATCCCCAGCTCTAATGGACCCCAATTGATTGACTGACCAGGGAGACCCTTGGAACGACGATAATAAGCAAATGTGTCCATAAATGAGTTTCCAGCTGCGTAGTTTGCTTGTCCAGCATTGCCGGCGATTGAAACGATGGACGAATGCATCACAAAATAATCCAGGTTAACACTAAGGCTCAGCTTGTGTAAATTATATGTTCCAAGAATCTTTGGCATGCAAACACGATTGAAGCTTTCCTTTGTCATTCTCATTAGAAAGGCGTCATCCAGTATTCCCGCTCCCTGGAAAATACCCCGTAGTGGAAATTGTGGAAAATCACTGGATAGTTTGTTAAATGCCTTTGTCAAAGATATTTCATCAGATATATCAGCCTGAAGACAAGTTATTTCGACACCAGTATCTATTTCGAGTTTTGCAATGCTTAACTCCATTTCCTCTGAAGGAGGGCTTCTTGATAGAATTACCACGAGCCCGCCCCCCATGTCTGCTATTAAACACACAGTCAGCCAACCTAGTCCTCCAAGACCGCCAACAACTATATATGACCCATTGTTTCGAAATAAAGATTCCGAAGTTGTCAGCAGTTTTAACTGGTGTGTGTCGTCAAGATCTAGAGAACCGGAGGAAAACCCAGTAAAATGCTTTTGGGTAACGCCACTAAAGAGATGCTCAAATTTAACCCTGCTCTTAGAAATTTTACTAAGTATTTTGGGCATGGTTTTGCTGACTTGAGACAGATGAAAGACTTGTTTGGGTTCGATGCTTGCTATATGAGCTGTGCTGTGCTTTAAATAGCAATTGTCTAGCGTAGCGTTACCATTGTAACCTTCGATACCAATAATTTTATCCAACTTAGAAGACTCTGTTAACCTATTCAGAGCATCTGGCTCCAGTTCAGCTAGGAGGATAATTGTGGTGGTTTTTTCAAGTTGGATATTCTTAATATCGTCTGTTGAGAGACACTCTGTTTTTTCTTGCCCAAACAAGAGCAACATCTGTCGCATAAGTTGTGCGCATTTAATGGAACAATCATCCGTGACAAAAAATGTTCGTGAGTGTTTATCTATTGTTTCATAAATATGCCATGTGAAAAGAAGAAGTGTCATCAGACCCACTTGATAACAAGGTATGGCTGATAATGGGACTATACATTCTCTTGGGACGTGGACTATATTAGAAACCTGGACGGGAAGACAAAGAATGATTTTCCTAACCCCCGTTTCAGTTTCTTGATAACCCTGGGCTTCAAGACTAAGGAGTTGAGGTTCGTCAGTGGTAATGTCCTTCCAAATATGGTTGTTGCCTGACACAGTTTGTTTGAAAATAGATTCTTTGTGCAGAAGAATTTTTTGCAAGAAAACCCTCGTGTGACCATTTTCTTGTATACATTTCCGACTGTGATACAGACAAAGGTCACTGTGCTGATCGGACGTCTGGACTAAACATACTTCGTCGTCACCGTTCCACTTTTGTTCGACGGCTAAAAGAGAAGGTTCAATTTCCCTTGAGAATTTGACAACTGACGAAAAAGCCTTTCCCTGGCGTATAAGGATTTCCTTGTTAGCAGTGATGTTTTGGTCTGTAATGTGTTCGATCATTGAGGCTAATGTAACTGACGTAGTATCCGATAGATCCAAAAGTTGAACGTAGGGATAGAGATCTTCTTTCATTATACTCCTGACCATTCCCCAAAGTTGAGAGCCAAATACATTAACTGCATAGTCATTTGGTGTGTCTGAAAAGGACTGTGTAGCCCTTGTCAGTACAGTAACTGGAATGCTCATATCATATTCTGACATAAACATTAACAGCTCTCTTAGGTTGTTACATGTTTGGCATATCATGGAAAAAAAGCTGTCAGATGTTAAATCCTCCTTTAAAACATAAGTACCTTGGTCAAACACAATGGCAGCTACTTCCTTCTTTAGAATCAATGTATTGGAAGTGTCAGTTATGAAAAGGGCGTTCTTGACCTTGTCAATGTCAAGTTTGCAAGAGGTTGTCGGACAGCTTGTGAACATCAACTTCTCAGAAATCCCAATAAAGTCATTGATAGTGTTACTGTCGTCACATATTACAACTGCCGAGTGTTCTCCTTCGAAATTTTTTGGACAAACTATTGGATCTGGAATCCAACTAAGTTTATATGACACTCTCTCCACTTCAGTAGTGTTTTCTCCGACTACTTTTATGACAAAGTCTTTAACTTCTGCTACTAAAGCTCCACTGGTAGTCATTAATAAGAGGTTGTAAAGAAATTTGGCTGTTGATACTTTCATCACTTTTGCATAACAAAGCATGTTTTTCTCCAGTGACTGAAAAAGTGTGACTGAACCTAGACCGGCCGGCAAAACTGTTTTACCTTCAGCACCAGGAATTGAACCATCCTCACCAGCAATGGTGCTTATTGCTTGTGTCATAGCGTCTAAAACCGATGGGTGGAAATGTGTTTGATACAATTGCTTGTTTATCAACTCGGTAGATTGTATTGTGGCCAGAGTCTCTATGCTGTTTGAGCACGATTCACGAAGTATGGACAATCCTTCTCCATATTGAAAACCAAACTGAGCAAGACCGTTATATATCTCCTCCTGGCTTCGAATAGATTTGCATCTGGACTTCAATTTAGAGCAAATGGGTGTGGTTGATGTCATTTTTGATTCTCTTATCTCTGCACTTCCATGGGCGTAAATGGAGTTTTGTTTGTACACAGTGAAAGATAAACTGGTCGTTGTGACATTTTGAACTTGGCAGGTTAGAACATATTCTTGTCCAGGTTGGACACTTAAAGGCTGAATATAATGAGCACTTATTGTCAGTTTTTGTGGCGGCATTCGAAGAACTTCAGAACCCACTACAAGAGCAACTTCAGCGTAAAATGCCCCAGGTACAAGAATAACACCATTAACAAAATGTTCAAATACAAATGGTGTTTGTCTTTCGTTCACATTTACTTTAAATGTTGGAATATCTCCCGCCATTCTATTCACAAATGGGTGATCCTGAATGCTTGTTTCTGTTCCATCCCGATATCTTCTGGATATATCTGGTTCGTATAAAAGCTTCTCTCTTTGGAATTTGTACTTTGGTTCATCAGTAAGCTCTTGATCACTTAGAGGTACGATATTTCTCCAAAGGGGATTGAATCCAATTGCATAAAGTTCACACAGAGATTTTAGCATCCGGCTCGTGTCAGAATCTTTTTCCATTGAAGGCAGAAGGTCAACTCCTTCATCACCGAAAATGTTTCCCAAGTGAGCTCTTAGAACTGGTTTTGGTCCTATTTCTATAAAGACTGTGTGGCAATCCTCATCCCTGATCTCCAACAAAGCCTGATGGAATAAAACCGGCCGTCTCAAATTTTGAGCCCAATAGTTTGGTGTCACAAAGTCATTTTCTTCTGCGACTTTTCCAGTAACTGTTGAAAATAATATGCATTTTTCTTCCCCAAATTTTATTCCATTGAGCTTTTGTTCCAAAGGATTCATTAAGGAATCCATGCATTGACTGTGGAAAGCAGTCGAAACTTTTAGCTTAATCAAGGATAAGTCTAAGCTTGAGCCTTCGTTTTCTGCTTTGATATCAACTTCTATAGAATCCACACACTCCGTATCTCCTGATAATGCACAGGCATTTGGGCTGTAATACAAAGCTACATTCACACGACCATCATATTTTGTACACTTCTTTTCCACTTCAGAAACTGGATAATTTAGAATAGCAATCATTTTGCCTCCAGTGGCTTTGGCCAAGAGTTCTGTGCGGTAAAATATAACTCTGACGGCATCTTCTAAACTTAGTCTACCTGATGCGTATGCAGCGGCAACTTCTCCAACTGACTGGCCTACTATTGCATGTGGTTTTACACCCCAAGCTTCCCATACAGTAAACAAGGCCACCTGACAAACGAACAAAATCAAAGGACCAACCATTGGGTCAGTATAATTTGTTTGATTTTGGAGCTCTTCTTCTACAGAAACTGAAGTGTAATTCTTTAAGATTTGGTCTATTTCTCGTATTTTCTGAAGGAACCTGTTTTCCTTACGCATTAAATGTTTGCACATTCCGTCCCATGTTGTTCCCATACCACCGAACACAAAAACCATTTGCATTTTTTTTCGGGCGGTAGAAAATCTATCAAAATTTCCAAGCGTAGCTCTTTTTAGTGCTTGTAGCAAGTCATCGTCGTCAGAGATAGCCACAGCTACTCGGTGATTATAATGGTCACGTCTGCATGTTGTTGTGAAACTCAGACTTCTTGGATTGACATCTTTTACCGATAGAGATTTTATTAGGTGTGCTACGTTAGCTTTCAGAGCCCCTTTCGAATGTCCTGATATTGCTATGATTGTATGCCCATCTGTATTGGAAGGAGGTTCTTTTTTGGGAGAAGGAGGTTGAATAATAATAGCATGACCGTTCGAGCCTCCAAAGCCAAATGAATTAACACAAGCTATTCTGCGGCCGTCGGGTAACCTTGGCCATGGGTAACATTCAGTTGGAACTTTAAAGTTGAATTTTTCAAAGTCAATTTTGGGGTTTGGGTTATTAAAGTGGAGTGAGGGGACAACCGTTGCTTTCTTCATCATCAACAGAACTTTGACCAATCCTGCTATTCCAGCTGCAGCTTCTAAGTGACCAATATTTGTTTTTACTGATCCTATGAATCTCAGTGTTCCGTCACCACCGAAATAATTTCCGAGACTGTTGGCTTCAATAGGATCACCAACCGGCGTTCCAGTGCCTGGGACATAGAAGACAATACATCAAGACAAGAAGTACCATTCAATTCGTTGTAGGCTTAATAGGTAAAATATTGTTTTTTTTTAATTAAACTTGTAAACAACTGTCGTTTATACATGTATATTGTTCGTTTAGTAATACTACTGTTAAATGCAAGGAGGGTTGGTGCATGCCTAAATTTGATATTCGTGACTTTGATTTCAGTACTAGTGTCGGGTTTACAAATTTTCAACATAAGAGTATGTTATCCCTATAACACGAAAATACTGTTCTTGATAACTTTCAGAATGACACAAAAATGATTTCTATGCTACTTTTGCATTTGGTTGGTTAGTATTCAATTCTTAATATACATATGGGCTTTGAATGGAAAAAAAGCGAAGAATCCAAGTTAAACCCACCCCGCGACCAAGCCGTAAATGGTTACTTCCTCATATATTGTTTTGAAGCTAGATAAATAGATACAAGATATAACCCAGTGCTAATGACCTTTTATCTTGTTTTATCAGGCCTTTTTCACCATGGGAAGTAAATCAGTAATGAACAGAAGTAGCAAAAAATGTATAATAATTATTTTATTTTAAATATTGTTATTGTAGCTAAAATTACATAAAAATCGTTTACCGTGAGCCTCTATAACCTGGATATCATGTGGATTTATCCCGTATCGAGGGTATGTCTCTTCTAGCAGACGTTGTTGTTGTTGTCCAGAGGGGGCGGTAATAGGAGACGCCATTCTACCATCTTGGTTTGAAGCGGTTTTAATAATCGCCCAGATCTTATCTCCATTGGCAACAGCCTAGAGATTTAAATATAATGCTATTACCATATAATTTTCGCCAGTATTATTATTGTTTACCCTTATCTTGTTATTCTGTACATATATGAAATAAAGATGTTTTTAAAAAAATGTCCCTTTATGAATTACACCTGTATCAGAGCAATAACATGAATTAATGAAATGAGGAAAACCGTCCCAATGCTTTTTCGAAGGAATTCTCTATGGAGTTACTCTTATCTTATAAGAACTCATATGCCTAGTTCATTGACATTTTGCACCGTACTTATGCTCTGTAATAGGAACTTCAGCTTACATCACAGGCTTTCTTTAGTATGACTACTCCACATCCCTCTCCCCGAGCGTATCCATCAGCCTCTGCCGAAAAAGCTTTCGATGATCCTGTGGGTGAGACCATCCGGGCTTTGCTCAGAGGTACCATTATAGACGGTAATAGTATACAGTTCACTCCGCCACAGATCGCCATCTTACAGTCACCTACAACAAAAAAACAAAAAAAATAACAACAAATAACTTTGAGAGTTATGTTTATAGGTTATCAACTTAATATACGTTATTTATTGTTACTCTGTCCAAGGCAGAACCTAAATCTGGCAATGTATGGTGAAACAACCATCAGAGTTAAACAATAACAGGCGATATCAAAATGTACAATGAAAACCAACAATACAATACTATAAATCATTGCATTTTTTAACAATGTATATAGCGCTCGTGATCCTATCGTATGGGTGCTTATCTCTGAGAATCAACTTAAAATTGTTTTAAAGTATTTCTTAAACTATTTATTTCGCAATTAGGTTTTTAACATAATCTTAGGGAAACTTTTTCTCACCCATTCGTAGAGCCTGTGATGCTAGGTGGATAGCTATCAAAGCAGACGAACAAGCTGTGTCGATAGCCAGAGCTGGTCCAAGGAGGTTGAAAACGTAGGAGATCCTGGCAGCAGCTATGCTGGCAGCGCCCCCTGTCAGCGTGTAGTTATCCGCCTGATCCATATCTGCTGCTAATATGTCCGTGTAATCACTGTTCATTAGACCTGTTTAGTAGACAAAATACTGTATTAACAACATATAACGTTAACTCTGTGTAAAACCGCTTTCTCAAAGCGCCTTTACTAATAAATAATTTGGCGACCAGCAAATCGCCAGAGCTAGGATTCGGTGGTCTGCTGGGAATCCGGTTATCTCCTGAGATCCGGTTGATATGTATGATGGCCCTTTCATATCGCCGAAGTGAATAATTGTGTGAATAAATGAGGTTGTTTTGACATATCGTTGACAGCTGACATATTCGGTAATAAGTTTGGGATTCAATGAAAATGGTCCTCCATGTTCGAGGACTGTAGGGGTTTATTTAGTCATTCATTGAAAATTCTTCATCCATGGCACCCCTCCAAGTTAAACCGTGTATACGATATAATGCCATTATCCTCTCTGGAATTTCTGATATGAACACCACTGTGGTCATTTTAGGTTTTAGAAGTTCTATCCTGTCTGAATTTATTTTAGTATTCAAAATGTTTGGAACGTTTTATATTTAAAACTTATTTTTCCTATGCGCATAGTGGCGATGCTCAATCAAGGTATTCCTGCGGTTTACATCTTAAATTAAGTGACCTTCTCTTCAATACCCGAAACAATGAGTTACTATGTAATAAGTTTCTATGAGCAATCTGCCGACATTTGATTTGTCTCAAATAGATTTAAAATTTGGCTGTTAATTCAGTGAGTCTATATTTAACATAGCGCTAGGTGCTAAGGTCAAATTAACAGCTCTATTGACTAATAACAAAAGACACAACAGTGGGGAGCAATCTCCTCCGCCTTGTAAAGGACTACAGTACATGGACTGAAATACTAAAATAAATACACTACTTCTTTAACATCATGGATTGATACAATGTAGTCTTACCGAGCGGTAAACTATTAGAAAAGGAATTGGCCATGTTGCTAATCTAACGATTACTTAACCAGAAATACCGCTCTCCTCTTATCAGTATATTGTGAAATAAAAGACTCACCAACGAATACCCCCGTATCTGTTCCTGACATTTCACTTCTTGGGAATCCACCATTTTCCATCGCCATGAAGGTTGACTCCAAAACGAATCTCTGTTGGGGGTCCATTTTAGCGGCCTCGATATCGTTTACATCGAACAATCGATTGTCAAATTTATCGTGGCTACAAAACAAACGTGACGTTTAATATAATTGCGTCACTGTTACAAATCAGAATTGTATTATTTTACGTCTTGTCGGCAATTGTCATCCCTAAAAACAGTGTCAAACGTATCACAGATGACAATTGCAAAGAAGAAAGAGAATGGCAATCAGAGACCGGATTTAATTTCTGTAATCATCAGTTGTCGAGCAATGACAGTCATTAGGGTGTCAACAAAACAACATATCTAGATAAGGTGTTGTTTACTGAACCTAAAATCACCTCTCAGTCGTCAGACTGAAAACCTGCGATTGTCTAGAATCATACCAAATTCTTCATACTTCTTTTTAGAATGTCAGGCATTTCTTAAGTGAAGGTCTAACGCTTCGCAAATTATTGTCAGGGATAGTACGTCCCACTGAAATGCCAACTCATTACGAATAGCACATGGTACATAAACATGTGTAACAACTAACAACTAAAGAAATAAAGTAACTGTATGCATCTATTCAGCTCAATGGTAGAATCGGGGAACCGCAATCTTTCGCCCGCCTTATATGCTGAGGCTGAAGATCCGATGATAGCGAACAAAGCCGGTAAAATGACTCCACCTTTGTCTTTTGGCGCCCATGCATGGTTCACAATGATCTGAAGCACTGGGAAACAAACCAACAAGGGTCATCGTGTACTCAATGTAGGCTTTCCAGGGAAGTATATATAAAGTCATGTTACATTGATGCAAACCATAGCAAAAACTTACTCTTTTACGATTCCCACTTTCCTGACGTACGTCTTTCCAGGAGCGTCAGGGTCGGCGTCGTAAAAAGCATCCACATTCCAGCGATCTTTTGGAATATCGATCACGTGATTTTCTCCATGAGACAACACGCGCCAGAAATCGTCTAAATTTTCTGCGCCGGGCAGACGACAGCCAACGCCCACAATGGCTATTGCATCAGGGTCTTCCATCTGAAAAAATACAGTTATAATATTGGTGCTACAAACCTTGATGTTTAGTTGCATTTACAATTATGATCATCTTGAAAAAGGCATCTAGCCCCAGACCCCGACAACGGCTTTCCACGGCGCAACTTTCTAGCATAAGGGTCCTCGATGAAATCCGGTTTGTTATGCATGTATGAGGAAAACAGGATGACAAGGGCTCAGGACATGAATTCGCCCAAAATAAAAGTACTGAATAAGAATAAACCCGCCGCCTTATATAATATTCGCTCTTTATTTGTTATCCTAAAGGTACGTTCACACCTGCGGCGCGGTGCGGTGCGGTGCGGTTATAACCGTGCTTGGATTCTTCAAGCTTAAGTCAATCAGCTGTTCACACCTGCGATGCGGTGTGATGCGGCGTGTGGCGGTACAAAGCGACGAGCGATTGTCACCGCGCTCGAACTCTTCTGCAGTATTTTTCCGCCTCGAATCGCTTGCCGCGTGGTGATTTCGGTCGGGAAAACCCTGGAT
>JARFOD010101387.1:0-16477 GCA_031763545.1 Mopalia muscosa
TCTCAGAGCTAAAGGGGAACAGGAAGCCGATCTGTTTGTGGTGTCTGTATTGCGTCCTGTTGTTGTCCTGTATTTGTTGTTGCTAGTGGTGTCCAGTGGTGTCGAGGGTGGTTTCTTCGCCCTTTGGGCTGGCACGTCGTCGTATGAGTGAAATACCCTTAAGTACGACGTTAAACCCCAATCAAACAAAGAAAGGACGTCACGTGGCTATTATCGGTGACGGAAAATTCAGCTGTAAAGGAGCAATGGGTTAATTTCAATTTCAATTTGGTGTTAACTTGAAAATGAATTGCATCGATCTGCAGTATTACGTGATCCAGGTGAATGTATACAGTTGTAAATTGAATCATATCACCACAAAACAGGATCCTTGTAGTTAAACGGCAACGGTTTTAATCATAGGGTAAACATCAGTTAAACACATTATAAGTAGATTAATTATATGTTTTAACGTTAAACCAATTCGTATTATTTCAACTATCTGACGAGAGTATTTGGCTTTCGGATTGGAACACTTGCGCAATGTTAAATGACTATGATATGTCATGCAGGAGATATACATGTTAAAAAGTTGTCCGCCTGTGCAACGTACAGATTACTACAGCTTTAGAAATCAACTGACTGAGCATCCTTGATCTTTACAACACGTGTTTTCATACAGATTCTTCAGTCCTTGCTGCATGTGCTCCGACTCGCCCTTGTCGCCACAAAATCAGCAGAAAGTAAACAATTTCTTGGTCTGATCGGATTATAGTCCAGAAATAATGCAGGTTGAAACCCTTCAGGGAATCCAACTCACGACGAAGTGGAGGGGGCTGAATCGCCAGCAGTAAATGGCGGCCATGCACCTTGGCAACTCTACGCTCGAATAACCAGCGATCGATCGGCTTACAGTAGCTCATACTGACTGTAACCTGGACGCTGGTTCATATAGCAGAGATTTCCAGGTAAAGGGCCCCAGAGTTAGGCTCTAGACTCACACAAAATTATATTGGTTGATCTGGTCACATGAGCGTACAGTCCTCTCCTTAGGAAGTTTGCTCCGCCACTTTGCACACCTGTATGCTCATGTGACCAGATCAACCAATAGGATTTTGTGTGAATCTAGAGCCTAACTCTGTGGCCCATTACCGGAAAAGCCTTGCTATATGAACCAGCGTCTAGGTTACAGTAAGTATGAGCTACTGTAAGCAGATCGCTGGTTATACGAGCGTATGGCAACTCAGGCTCCCGATCTTCTACAAATTAGAAAATGAGTCAACTGGAGTCTAAGTAGAGGACATTAGCTGTCACTCAGATAGGAGGTGGACACCGCTAGGTAACACGATTGCCGCCACAGGTGAAAGCAAATGTTTCCAAAACAGTGCAGGTGATGCGATGCATATCTTTGAGAGTCCTGGGTTCTTTTCCCGGACGGGTTTCTGCCTGCTACATTTTCTGAACTAAAATATGTTCAAACTAAGAAAGTGTTCTCCCAAAAAACGAAAAAGTGTTAATATTTGCTTTCTTAAAGGCACAAAAAATCATTTATTGACTAAACATGCAATCCAGCAAACGGTTCACATTGCTCCTCACAAATGAGGCCACACATACCACCGATACCAGTGGGCAGTATACCTAAAATATAACAAAGCTCTGTACACAAGAATTCCACGGCTTCTCGCACGTAACCTAACAAAAGAATAACTCTTTGAGGTTGAATGATATTTCACCAGTGGAATAACACTGGAGTAAGGAAATCTTGAGCTTTTTCCTTTATTAAATAACAATAACAGAGTATCTTTAAAACTTAGTAAATATGGGTCACAAATCTAAAATAAATAGAAGAAAAAATGTACAGAAGTAAAGTGTTATCGAGGTGAATTGAAGTAATGGAAGTATCGGAATATGTGACCTTTCACCTTTATTTCAATAATAAATTAAACTAAAGTTAAAGATAGGCCAATATTTTACACAATTTTATAATTTTAATGAAATAAAAGGCTCATGGCTAGAGACACTTCCATGCTTATCTCACCTTGATCTTGCTTGTTCAAGTAAAACATGAATATATTTTAATTATAGAAAAAGACAATTTGTCTTGCCTCGATCAGGATTCGAAGAAGAGTATGTGACTAGCAGCACCAGATCTAATAGACATCACTGGCATCAAACATAAACATCACAGGACAAATACAGGACTGATGGAAATCCATCAAACAGTTCTATTCTTACACGATGCCTTTGCAAAAAGGTTTAAGCATTTTTTGTTAATTCAGTATAACATGTATTAATGACACTAGAAAACATTTTATTTGTAATTTCTGTATAATATGTAATAATGACACTAAAAAACAGTATATGAGAAAATATTATAGGAATGTCTTAGTTACTTGGTTTCGAAGTGAAAAGGAATTAACTTAAATATATCACACGCTGATAGGCTTGCTCATGGATTTGTTTCTTTTTTTAGGGTTTAATACCGTACTCAAGGGTATTTCACTTATATGATGACAGATTGTCCACTTCATACTGCACCTTGTCTCATTAGTGTGGAAAACTGAGAAGAAACCTAGTAAAAACCAACCCCGCGATTGCCAGGGTCACAAAGTTTGACTTGCTTTTATACCTGATAGTTGACAGATGGACTCGATCCTTTGAACGGTACATTGAAACTGGATTAAAGCACACAGGTCAGGACTGCAGGCTGCTGGCACATACTAGAGCTAACAATACAACTACATTATGAATGTTAATTCAATTTACATGTGAAAAATGTACTTGTGCTTATTTCACTCATGTGATGCCGTGTTAGCCCGATCGGCAAAGGAAAATCCCTTGCCGTAAATACAAATACTGATTTTTATCCAACGTAACAAAGAGAATTTGATCATGTGACCTAAAGCAGCATCAACAACAAACATAACTGTTAATACAGATCATATGATTTCTAGTGTTTACCAGCTACCCTATTTTTTTATGTATGAATATATTTTTGCATAACTAGATGCAGGTTGATCGAAAGCTTTTTTGATTTTGAATTCAGGATTAAAAACAAATATATTCTTAAAAATTTTAATGATAATTTTTAACATATACAATAAACTGATTGACAATTTAAATAGTCATGATTAATTTACTATAAGTTACATCACAGGATAACAACAATATTAGCAACAAAAGTTCCCCTAAATGGAGGAATTATAACAGTATGTCCAATAAATTTTTAAAAAAATCAGTACAGACAATGAAAAACTACTGAAAAATTGATAAATATTCTGAAAATAATGGAAGAATTTTTAAAAATAGCGAATTTCGTGTTTAGCTTTCTTTGTTTTGTGTTGTACGCCACAAAATAGATTATTTCACTCCTATGTCAGTGGCATCAGTTTAAATGGTAAACTGGGAAACAAACAATGCCCAAAATAAACAAACAGGGAAAACCATAAAGAAACTACTGGGGTATTGAAGTTATTTTAATACCTTGCAGGAGGAGGTCTTCTGTTGCTTCATACTCCCATATTTATTTGGTTTTAACTTATTAAACTAAAGGTCATTTCACTTATTTGACAATCTTGCATTGACATTATTTGTTGCAAAACCGGGAAAAAAACCTGATAAAAATCTTCCCAACATCACCACAAAAATTACCTTTTTATGTGAGATCAATATTAGGCCTGGAATCTCTATAGATGGGATGCAATGAACAACCTATTCAAAGACAAAGCGTTGAATTTGCTGACACCTTTTGCTTGATCCATTCCAATAAGTGATGAATGTTTTCTGTTTGTTGTTCCAGACTGTGTACTATGTTTAATATCTCTTCCATAAACTTTTAAGATAGTTATTATTATTTAAACATTTTGCACGGTCCTTGAGTAGGGTCTGGATGTCCTACTGTTGATAGCTGGGTATGCAGTTGTATCCCTTTGTGAGAACTCTTCAGTGTGATTTATGTGAGGTACAAAATGTCTTTGTGAGAATGCTGGAACTTCATCCATTTGCAACCGTTCAATAGGGTATCCATTTGGATGATTTAAAAACCCGGAAGTATTCCAATGAGATGTACTTCCGTTCAACAAAATGTTCCGAGATAAGTTTGTGTCACTTTTAACATACGGCAAAACTTTTTCACGCTTCTTTGCCTGCTGTTGATCATACTTGGCCTAAAATAAAAATAAAAGCATCTTAAGGATATTAATTTCTTGATGGATCGACTAAAATATACCATTTATTTCTCAAAATTACCTGATCTCACTTGAGTAAATAAACAGCACAATTTAAAACAGGATTGTTTTATAAATTGTGTTTAATTACTAAAGGTCATTTCACTCTATATGACTACATGGCCAGGCTACTATAGAACCAGTGAAGAAAATCACAATTGACACCACTGGCTTTATTCAAGCAAACAGCAACTATATGTTCTAGGTTTATACAAAAAGTGATTCTCAGACTATTTTTTATCACCATGGTAAAAGGAACTAGCAATGTTAAATTCACCAAGAAAGCATGGACCTATTCATCGCTAGGAAAGTTTATAAAAAGTTTTACCAGTATAAGACATTTTTTTTAACAAATAATTTGAAATTTGTGAATTAAAAAAAAAAACAAGGGCTCAAGTGAGTCGCAATATACGCCCGAAGAAATCTTGTCACATGGAATGTTAAAATCTGGTTTGAATAGAATCCACCAGGTGACGGCATGTCTAGAAAAAAATTACACCAAACAAAATCCTACACGACATGTGACATATCTTAACTCTGTCTTGTCAAATGGAACACTCATATCAACTAAATCTGATTCAAATTCCACAAAAAGTTTTGAAATTAACATACAGCATCAAAATTTGGACTTTGCCACCAGGTGGGGCCACCTGTAGTCCAATATAGGCCAAAACTTATCCCAAGTGGTGGTTTGTCACATGGAACAATCATATTAGGTTTGATTTCAATTCCATCAGAAGTTTTTAAGTAAACATGCAGAAACCAAATTTAGACCAACAGGTGGCGCTACATGTAGGTTGACACATGCCAAAATCAATCCCAAGCGATGTCTTGTCACATGGAACAAACATACTAAGTTTGAATCGAATTCAATAAGCGGTTTTCAAGTTAATGTCCGGAAACCGAAAAAGTTGAGGGTATGAACGGACGAACAGACAGACGGACGGACAACCCAATAACATAATAGGTCCCCTCCAATGACGGGCGTATTAAAATGATTCAAATGTTAATCTTTAAAGAAGTTCATTACGTTTCTTTGCAGATCTATTAACAAAATAAGGTTTTTTATGCATAAATAAATTCCAGTGTAACCATGTTAGAAGGCACACAAATCTTTGTATTATAGCATTGGATGTTACATGTATATAAGGCCCACTCTGCCAATGACATAACACAGGATGTCTGTGTAATAAACACGCTGTAAGTTAGCTAAATAAGGATTATCATACGTTGTCAGAAATATAATTGATGTCAGATGGACCACAATCTTTGTTTATTTAAATATTTTAAAAAATTTCATTCATATTGAGTTACAGAACTGTTTTGAAATAAATAAACGCCACATTTACATAACTAACATTGCAGCGAAAATAGATGAACTTAGGCCTGTATTAAGTTTGATCTGTTTGGCTCCTGCTCTCGGCACACTTTCTTTATATTGTTGACAGTTCACAATAAACCAGTCGATTTGAAAATCTCAGAAAAAAAAACTTTGCATTATGTGCTCGCCATGTGCTTTGCTGTATCCGGATAGCATCTAGCACTAATTAGCTCTTTGTCTTGGTGAAAAAAAGCAGACAGACTTACATATGCTAATGTGCAACAAAAACACAATATTATGACTGATGTGTCTTGTTTAATCGACATGCCAAATATTATTAGGTTGGCCTACTGGTTATATTAGTGTATATTGCTTGAATAAAATTGTGAGATAAGCTTTTGACGCATGTTACAACCGGTTTCTCTTTATATCCCGGTGCCCAGTACGATTATCCTGACATAAGTACTGTCCTGTGCTGTTGGGGAGAACAGTCAGATTGGAGTTTCCTCAGGGTTATGCCAACTTAATTTAGGAGGACCAATTTATAGGTTTACTAAATTGTTTGCAGTCTTCTTCTAGATTTTTAGGTTATGGCGGAAAATATCACAGCCTGTATATAATGAGCACTCTTTATGTACCTTATTATACAGAAGAACTCCAAATACTGCGGTCAGCATCCCGAGTAGATTCATCGCTGTCACTGGATTCCGTAACATAATGAGGGAGGTGGAGATTATTACGATCCTCTTTGTTGCATTGGCGACAGCGTAACTAAGGGGAGTGACCAAGGCTAATATAGAAAACGCAACAACATTCTGCACAACTGTCAGAGCACCATCAATTAGCAGCAGGAACAATGAATGATTCAATGTGCCACTGTTTATCTGGAAAACAAAAAACAAAACATTTGTTGTTGACTAAATGACGATTGTGTCTACAGCTACAGATATAAGCTAAAACAATGTTTGATACTTATGAATATAATGATTGTAATGTAATTCCAAGATTATAAAGTATTCATAAAAAATAAAAGTACTCAAAAATAGTAAAATATTTCAAAGTAATAAAAACATTCAAAATAATTTTAAAAATTCAAAATAATAACAAAATTATTCAAAATTAATGATTAGTTTAAAAAAATAGTAGTCCAAAATAATAAAACAAATAATTAAAGCACGTTTATTTTCAGACTTCTGTTCAGGTATACAAACATATTTTGTATATTTAATGATGTGTAATTAATGAACATTTTAGTTGGGAGGAAATATACACCAACTTTAACCACTTAATTCTGACTGACAGTCTGAAACACTGACAAACTTGTGAAATATTTAGCTATTTTGGTAAATAATCTTTCTCCAGTGCCAATATACCATACTTTACTGATGTGAATTCAGATTAATTAATTATAACTTTGCATACAAATGAATGTAATAATACTCTTACCAGGTCTTCGTCTTTTAATATTTTTCTCAGATCAACAATAAACCAAAGAGGAAGAAAAAATATTGTGGAGAGTTTTGCTAAAACAATCAGGAGTCTGATATGATGAATCCCAGTATCTCTCAGGCACTGTTCACAAAATACAAAACAGAGGAAATAATCAGTTAATCTGACAGGGGTGAACATGATGTTTTTTATTTCAAGTTACTCCAAACTACACAAGATAGGCAAGGTTGGGTATTTCCCTTCTATGACGGCAGTGTATTTCCACAATGGCACACCCAAATAATAACCACTGCGCAGACAGCTTATCACTATGTGACACCATCTGTAGGCGACATATGATCTAACCTCCTGCCACCGGAATGTTTTCACTAAGACTGACAAGACTTTTATTTGATACCAGAGCCCTGTGGCTAAGGGGCAGTATGTTTGAAGGGTAGCAATGCTGTCTGTACTTACCACTGGAGGAAAATTAACTTTCCAACATTATATTGTCATACTGTAGACAGAATAGATGAATAAACATGCAACCCAAAATTTATTGTTGGAATACACCGCCATCATATAAGTGAAATGCCCTTAAGCATGGCGTAAAACACCAATCAACCAATCGATATTTGATACCAGGTATACTGTAGACAGAATAGATGAATAAACATGCAACCCAAAATTTATTGTTGGAATACACTGACATCATATAAGTGAAATACCCTTAAGCATGGCGTAAAACACCAATCAACCAATCGATATTTGATACCAGGCATACTGTAGACAGAAAAGATGAATAAACATGCAACCCAAAATTTAATTCAATGTGACATTGTGCCAAATGGATTAATTTTACCATGCTTAATAAGAATGCAAACCTCACTTGATAACTGAAAAATAAATGTTCACTTTTTTTGTTTCCATTCTTTAGGACACCCTTACCTGTTTTGAATATATATTTAGTAAAGAAAATGCCATTGTTACCTTATCCGTTTTGGATATATATTAAGTATAGAAAATCCCATTTTTAACTTGCCTGTTTTGGATATATATTTTGTATAGAAAATCACATTGTTAACTTACTTGTTTTGAATATACATTTTGTAAAGAAAATCCCATTTTTAACTTACTTGTTTCGAATATACATTTTGTAAAGAAAATCCCATTGTTAACGTACTTGTTTTGAATATACATTTTGTAAAGAAATTCCCATTGTTAACTTACCTGTTTTGAATATATATTTTGTATAGAAAATCCCATTGTTGCCACAAGAGCACTGGCTAGACCGATAACATCAAATGAGAGCTCTGTTATTGTAGCAATAGCCACACCCAATATGATTGGCAGCAATGAAATATACACCTGGAAAACACAAAAGAGAAATATAATACCCATAAATTTGCAGTAAAAATATGAAAATTAGAAAAAATATGATACCTCTATGAGAAGCTTCAGCTAGGTCAAACTCTTCACTGTATAGATAACTTACAATTTATGTTGAAAAACATTGTCAGAGAAATCTATGTTTGCTTTAACCCTTTATACTGAGAGTCAAACTAAAGTCAGAATTCAGTCTTCTTTTATTTCATGAGTTATGACCAGTGCTAGAATCACTAAGGTTATCCCTTACTGCCTCATAGTTCAGAAAGAATGGGTTAATTTTATCTAACTGACTGACCTGTGCTGTTTGTTTTTCTCCCACAAGAATTCTTGACAAGACCACAGTGAAGAAAGGCATTGTTGCTTTCACTGTTTTTGAAAAAAAAAAATAGAAACATGTTATTCCATTAGAGAATTATTGACACTTTTGGAATGGCTGTACAGCCATAGTTCCATTGAATTTCTTATGTAGTACTTTGTGAATAAGTTTAATATACTTTTTGGTCAAAAATAGTTGATATACAAATCAATTCATGTTAGTGATAATTTTTAAAAAATTTTCTAGGGGTGATTATTCAAACATATGTTTTAATCTATAAGGCTTAAATGTAATAATATATTATTAAAAATTTTAAAGTAGACTCCATATAACAGAAATAACTTTAATTACAGATTTTTTTGGGGGGGTAAAAACAATTCCACAATTCCAAAAATTAGAAAGAGTGAATTTCAATCCTTTCTTTAATTATTATGTTTATGTTTTGATGGTCAGACTGTGAGTTAATAGCAGAAACATTAAAAACCATGGGTATGTACCTTTAACCCTTAGAGACTCACATGGTCTAGAAATTTCAGCTTGATAGACTATAAAGTAGTTAAATTCTTTCGATAGATGTTACAGAATCCAGCCTACATGTAAATATTAAACAAACTGATGCTGTACAACAAAAAATCGATTTGATATGACAAGAAATAGAAACAAGCTTATTTGTCATAAATCAGAGCACATGACCCCGTCAGGCACCAGTAAACTTTTCCAAATGGTCTTTATCAGTGTGCAGTATTCTTACCAGTATGTGCGTAGGAGACGGGCACTTTCCATATGCTTATGTGTGCGGAAAGGGAATTAACGAATTTAGCCACCGCAAGAGGTATAATGAATTTCATATAATGTCTTCGTCCCATGTTTTTTATAGGAGGTATATGCCACACTTTTGAGACTGGTGTCATGTAGATGCATATTGAAACCAGTTGGGACATCGCGACTGTCATCGGATAGGGAAAGTCTGTCAACACCTTTTTCCCAATGATATTTTGCATTGAACTGACAGTGTACCATGAAGCACATAGTCCTAAAACTTTCACAACAAGGGCGTACTCGATGTGGTCTGTCATTCCGCTTGTGGAAAGCAAAATATGCTTTAAAATTATCTAAACATACATCAGATTAAATATACCAGATGAAAACGAAGATGTCCACGTTGTTGTTTTCTGTAACGGAAGACGTGCGAGTAAATCAGCAGAAAATACAAGGATTATAGCAATTAGTTAAAATAGTCTGAAATTAAAATGCACGAAAAAAGACTTGTCAAATTTTTCAACAATATTTTTAAATTACAATGTTTACTGTTTCGTCTTTAACTAATATTTATTTAGTTCAATCGACTTGTTGTTATATATTAAGAACGGGGCTGTCATGGCGGCGCCCATGTATTAATAACGAAAGTTCATGATATTTTTTATAGGTAAATGTCATCAGTTAAATGCAAACGTTATAACGTTTAACAGAAACTGCCTATCGTATATACATTACTCAACAAGATAAAACTGGCTTATTACTAAAAAAAATATCAAAGTATTGAGAAACTGTATCAAAATTATACTTGTGTGTTACTGTCGTTTTCGTTTTTACAACAACAACAATATGCTACTCGGTAATAATCAGCCGAACATGATGTTCAGACTACACTGTACAGTGTACAGGAATAAAAAAGAAGAAAAAAAAAAAGAGTAAATTCCTGAGCAGATCTATGTTATTTCGTATTTGGTTAAATTGTATTTACAGTCATTCAACAGAGATCAGGCGTTGTGTCTTACAAAAACTTTTGTAGTAAGGCCTGCCTCTGAATCACAAATAATATTGATTCCACATGGCCTCTTGTTTCATTAGTAAACACTCTGGACTCTTTGTTAAATACTGTTGTGTTCATAACAAACAGCATTTATAAAGGACTCTATCGCTAGTCAGGGCTCAAATTTTGGTGTTTTTTTTTTGTTGCCTTTCTGAAATCTTCTTTTCATAATCTTGATAATGCAAAAAGTTTGACCGTAAAAACAAGTATTTTAGAATGTTTTTTTTAGATTTAAATTGTAAAATGTGTGCTTCAAAGATTATATATATCGAAGGGTGGAATTGATTAAGTAGATTATCTCACCTCAACTGACTTACCTGCTGACTATTACCACAAACCAATTAGCGAAAGACCAACAGATCGATTGCATGACTGTTTGGGATGTGTATTTGAACTGAACAGTAGACATCGCCAACAAATGATTGTGGGTGGTAGAACACTCCTTTATACATACTACTCATTCCCCCAGTCGGACTACTACTGATAGTCATTAGCAAAGGTGTGAACGAAATCTGTGAAGCCGTCGTCACTCAAATTTTGGAATTAAAACTGCCATTTAAAGACATTTTAAAAAAATTAAGTATTGAAAAAATTAATGCAATAGATAAAACTATATTTCGCCTTTTCATTCAATTAAAAAAAAATATGTTTATTAAATTTATTGGAGTAATCTTAAAACAATCCTAAGTTCAATCATTTACATACGTTTAGGCTGTTTTGTCAGCTTTCATTTTTCTTGATTTTCATCTTTTAAATCGTTTATTTCTCGTAAACTATTTGCACTAAGTCTTTGAAATTTGTCACAGACAATCTTTAAAACATTACCTAAAATGTCCTGCAGTTTTGTTATATTGATTTTCGTTTTAAAGATATTTAGCAAATATTTTTTCAGGGTAGATTTTTATTTTTTGCATATATTTGTATCAGTTGTTCAAAAAATAACTTGAATTTAGAAAAACCCTATGGCAGTTTTTTAGTTTAAATACTAAAGACATGCAAGTTTGGAAAAAAAATCTCAAATCAGCTGATAAAATAAAGAGTTATAAACAAGGGTCCATTAAAAAATTTTGTTTGACGTTTTTCTTTATAAATGCCATTATAAAATAAACTGAATTTGTATATGACGCTTTTTCTTTTCCTGACTAGCGGTAGAGTCCTTAACAAAGTTATATCATATGGCAAGCATTGCATGGCAGGCTATGTTGATTTTTGAGACTTTGGAACTTGTAGAGTGTAGCTATCCTGAACATGTAGTTAACATGTGAATGTAAATTTGTTTGTAATTATTTATAGGGACTTGAGGTAGTTTGCTTCAGTGGTATTGATCACCTGATTGCAATACTCTGCTCATACATTTTAATAAAATACCCAACTAATTGCTATTGAAAATGAATTTGGAAGTTTATCTTGAACAAATGTTGTGACACAAAGCACTTTGGTAGTTGTTATAAAAATCAGTTTAGATAAGCTTGCATTTCAAAGGCTTTCTTTTTTTTCAGCATGTCAATGGAATAACTAGACTGAGATTGACAGAATTTCTGATGCAGTATGAACATTACAATTACAGCTCTTTATAAAATGTGCTGTGAACATTTGAATAACTTGAATTCAATTTGGATAAATGATACAGCATCTGTATTATTTGGAAATGAATCATAATGAAGAAAAAAAGGTTTATTTTGATCTTTGTTGCCTTCGGGGCTGGCTTTCTGTTCGTTCAACTCATTATATTCCAAACTGTAAAGCAGGTAAGGTTATATGGTAGAATTTTTTTATTTAACATTTAAGTGAATATCATTTTTGTGTTACAGTATTATGTATTTATAAAAATATAAAGAATTTTTTAAGCTTGTAAAATATTTAGATTGAAACTTTTAAAATGCTGATGAAAAGAAAAAGTTTGTTGAAAACAAATAATATTGAATAAAATAAAACATCCAAAGAAAGACATATTTAATTTTTCTTTCTGTTAAACAGGGTAGCAGTCAGTCATCCAACAAGGTAAAGTTGGATTTTTACAATTTTTATTTATGTGCAAAACTTGGTTTATCAATCTATATCAAACTATAAATGTGTTTTAAGACTCAATGTATGATGCATTGTTATAAGTTTTCAAACACTATTGAAATTTGATAAACAGAAGCACAATTATATACTATTAGTAGACGTATAATTTTATACATTTGATAAAATAAAAATTTTCTGCTATCAGTAGAAGTATAGTTTTATACTATCGGTATTGATAGAAGAATAATTTTATGCTATTAATATTATATAAGTATAATTTAATAATATTAATAAAAGTATAATTTTATAATATTAATAAAAGTATAATTTTATTCTATAAATAGAAGTATAATTTCATGCTATTGATAGAAGTATAATTTCATGCTATTGATAGAAGTATAATTTTATACTATTGATAGAAGTATAATTTTATACTATTGATAGAAGTATAATTTTATACTATTGATTAGAGTATAATTTTATACTATTGATAGAAGTATAATTTTATACTATTGATAGAAGTATAATTTTATACTATTGATAGAAATATTATTTTATACTATTGATAGAAGTATTATTTTATACTATTGATTAGAGTATAATTTTATACTATTGATTAGAGTATAATTTTATACTATTAATCAGGGGTTTTTATGGACAAAAATTTCTCATCAACTCAATTAGATATTGCCTAAAACTCAATATTTTTTGCACATCTTTGGCGCACAAAATGCATAAACACTCAATTTTACTAACTTTTCATCATGAATTAAATAAAACCAACACGTTGGTGGATATGCCACTGTATGAAGTGAGGACATCTGCAGGTCATCCCCTGTAAATTCTGAATTTTATAGCTCGCCAGTGACCAAAACTCAATTTTTTCTAACAAAACTTTATATCAAATTTAAAAAAAACTCAATTTGCCTTAATTTTTAATCGGGGTAATGGTATTCACGATGAAAAAAAAGTGTCTATAAAAAACCTTGTATTGATAGAAGTATAATTTCATACTATTGAAAAAGTCTAATTTTATACTATCGATAGAAGGCATTTTCTTGAGTACCTTTCATGAAAATTTAATTTGTAAAAGGGAATAAAATTACGCCCTATGATATTATGGAAACCCTTCATTGTGTATTAAAAAAAGAACTGATTTGATTAAAAGTGAAATAAATGGAGAATTGGTTGATAGTGAGAAGGAGCTGGATCATTTCATGTCAAATCAACCAGTGGTCCTTCTCCGATTTTGATGAAACTCCATCAAAATCATCTATTGCTGAAAAACTCAACACACAAACAAATAAGGCTCATACCTGGAGCTTTCTGTAACCATGGTGGTTTAGGAGCATAATAAAGCCGTTCTATTTTTGATGACTGTGAGTTGCGTCTTATGATTGTCCACAAAATGTGAATGGCTGTTGCCAATGATGTTAATTCACCCATTGGGCTGTTGTGGTCATTTGGGTTATTGAATAAAGCTAATCGGGTTAAATTTTAACAAACAGCTATGTTTCAATTAATATATATCACATAAAATAAAATCTTCCCTCTAGAGGCACTAGTGCCTTAAAGTTGAAGTTCTGACATAGCCTTATGGGGATTGCACAATGGAGACTTCTTCCCAATATGCCTACGTCAACAAGTTTCTGACCAATCAAATGGATTACATTTTTCATAATTTCTAATTGATTTTTATAGAGATATTAAAAACAACATGTCAACTGTTTAGCTATGGTCTAGAGTGATGTCCCTTTTATGAAATGACATTGCCAGTTTATGACACTGCAGTGGAGGGCAGCCATTACTTAAAATTGTGACTTTTTAAAAAAATTGTATTCCAAGCTATAGGAAAAAGGAACTCATTTATTAATGTTTATTTGTACATTTGTTATATTATTACCACTCATGTTAAAAATTGTGGATTGACCCTCCCTTATTTTGCAAAGAGATGTCACTTGTTTGTCTTTCAAAATTTTCGTATTACTTTTTGTTTTATTAAGAAACCAAAAACGCCATAACTTTCGTCTCAATATTTCAATGGGGCTGCCTTTTGGAGCAGATGCTAAATTATACAGAGATACATGTACATAAGATGACATCAAGTGGATTCGTTAGATTGAGTTTGCTTTATAGCAAATAGAAAAAAACAAATATAAATTGTGGAAAAGTATATTTATAATAAAGAAACATATATATCAAATACATGTATGTGTAAAAAATTACTTTCTTTTGAATAATTTATTTTTTTTAATATATATATTTTTTTCAGGGTGTCCTTGAAACGTTTTTGTCTCTTTGTAAAAACCATGGTATATTTCCTGTTGTCATGGAGCCTGATTTGGTCCAACAGTTTCTCCGTTCTGACATCTCTAATTTATTTTGCGAGGACTGTGGAAAACATTTAACTACATTAGCAATAATGTCCAAACATGTAAGCATAAAGAGAGAACTTTGTTATCATCTAATAAGACTCACTTAGAAACCAAAGAACTGTTTTGGTTTGTTAAGTTGATTTCTCGAGAACATATATTTAATTTGTTTCCATTTTAAATAAAGAAAATTATTATTATTGTAGCCTAACGACAACATATTTAATGAAAAATAAATCACATGCTTCCGAAACCAAACTGAATTATTGCTTTAAAAAAAAATTGTAATTCAGAAAATCTTTATACACATTTAAGCCACATCATGCACAGGCAATAATTTTGGGTAACGTTTTATTTTTCCTAATCCAGCTGCAACTTGAGAAATATTTAACGATTGGTTTTATCTCATTCAGCAGACACTTTGTTTCTTTTTCACTAAAGTGTCTATGATTTCAAATAATTAATAAATCTTTGTTGTTAATTTTTCAGGTTTTTCCATCAGGATTACTTAAAGAAAGTGGATTACATGTTTTTGAGGTCAAGGTGACAGATACTCAAATTCAATCAGTGAACAATTTACAAAATCCGGCCAACCAATCAATGAACACTTTACATACCTCCAATATTACTAGTCATTATTTAATCCAATCAAAAATGCTTAAAAGTCATATACTTCATTTAGTTGTATTATTTGAAAGAACAGATGGCAGTAGTAGTTATCTTTGGCACAGTCCAATCAGGTGGTCCGATAGAGAATTACCTAGTTGGTTGAAACAGAGTCTACGATTGGAGGATTTACACTATGCTTCTACTGCAGGGATTTTTGAAAATTTAAGGTAATTTTTCCTCAAGAACCATAGCTTTCTGGGAAATAACTTTTAAGTTCTTCATAATCAAAAAATCTAAAAACAAAAAATATTGAACGAGTTTTAATTTGACATCATAAGACACTTATCAATCAATCAATCAATCAGTCATTTGAAGAATGTGAGGATTGTATATGTTGTTTTAATTACCAATTACAATTGAATTCTGAAAATAATACTTTCATTATTGTTAAAACATTGCATCTTTGAAATAAAGTCATCTCAAAGCAGTTGACAAATCAGCTTCCTGCCTTTTTTACTGAACAGCTTGCTCAAGAGAGCTGTGTGCCTTCCCAAAACTTATTTCAACCACGGATTCTGAACACATATCAGTGGACCACTACTTTAAGGATTTGGGCACCAACTGAACTTTTTTTTAACATTGACCCTTGACCTTAGTTAGGTCCCATGTATAACTACATGTTTAAATGCAGGGAAGCATAATTTTCTTTCTCTACAATAAAAAAAATATAATCTAATTCCAGTTTAAATTGGCATAACTCTATAGTTACCCTTTTCCCCTGTAGTGTTCAGCAAGGGTCACTGAGTCAATTGCACTGTGAGTCAAAAGAATTCATTCGTTTTAACAGTAGATTTATTCTACGGTTTGTTTAATAACATTTATCCTATTTTTTGGGCCCCGTGAGGGAGGGGGTAGGCCATGACCCTGCGAATACTCCCTCGGTCGATCGTAAGAGGTGAGAAAAGAGGCTGCTTTCTGTTGCCCTGGTGTTCGCAGAGCTAAAGGGTAACGGGAAGC
>JARFOD010101398.1:0-16476 GCA_031763545.1 Mopalia muscosa
GGGGGGGGGTAACAATACATAAACAAGCATTTAAAATGTATAAAGATATTAAAGTCTAATTCGCCAATGGACGCGAAAACGTTA
The DNA here is from genome assembly GCA_031763545.1 of Mopalia muscosa. Taxonomy (NCBI): domain Eukaryota; kingdom Metazoa; phylum Mollusca; class Polyplacophora; order Chitonida; family Mopaliidae; genus Mopalia; species Mopalia muscosa. The sequence continues at coordinate 85 of JARFOD010101398.1, forward strand.
GTATGCGTTTCGTCAACTCTGTGAATATCTTTTAGTATTGATGTTTTAAGCACAACCAACTACAAAATCAAATTAATAATTATTTCCCTGGTCGATTTATTAACAAATTTAAAAAAAAACGGCGACATTCGAGTGTTTGTTTTAATTCGTGAACGTGATCTGTGACAGTAAAAGGATTCGCACGTGTCTAATGCTTTTTGCGGGTTTCTGTTAGTATTACCTGGGAAAACATTATGCAGGTTGGTTATTTGGTTTCATTGGCGCATGCAGCCTCACGGGGCTATTCCTGTCACATTATTCTCGGTAACGAAGCTCGGCCTTATCCAGGCCCAATCCACATAAAATCAGGTAGGCCTACTCGGTATAGTTCTCACTCGTCCGTTTCCGTAAAGCGTTCGGCAAAACTGGTTGGCAGAACATTTGTCAATGAGCTTGTGCATTACTCTGGTGATAAATAGCTCTCCCTCCTTCACGATTTTTTGGGTGGTTTTAAAGGTCCAGACAAACATATTAATACTTGATATAAACGTGAATATATAAGCCCGAGCATTTAATTATACTCTATTGATATTCAATGTCAGTAAGGCGGACAAAAAAGGATGATTGAATCCATTCACGCCTCCAATGATTTGGTCACAAATAAACCAAAGCTATGAAAATATATTATTTGCTTGACTTTCGCAGTCTAAAAAAAATAATCTAAATATTAATTTATCTCGATTTTGAATAAAACTAGACAAGTATTCACATCTCTTTTACGGATGTACTTGGTTTTGGTAATCGTTTTTTGGCCAAAAAGCACTTTCTCCGAGTTATAATAAAGCTCTATACGGAATTAAAGATAGTAGTTTATAAGTATCTTTATTTGTGCAAGCAGCTGTACAATGGAAATGTTAAAGAGCGAAATCAATTAATTTTCTTTCAACGCCACTGTCTTCATTGCTTGCAAGACGGAATATCATCTCGCCAGTTCCCGCGCTCCGCGAAATGTAAATGTTATTGCTGTTACATGACAAGATTTGGGCGATTTTAACTTTTAGAATTAGACGTAATAGGCAATCTGGTCTTTGTTCCTGGCGGGTTTTGTTGTTGTTGTTGTTGTTGTTGCCACTGTATACACTGTCATCTTCGATACAATAATTTTCAATAAAAGTAAACCTATTAAAAACATGTTATTTCTTTAAAAAAAAAAATGATAAACCCGCGAATATATTTCTGACCAAACAAACAACATAATTTCTGGAAAAATATTGGCATTACCTTCGGGTTAGTTTTCCGTCAGAAGTGACATACTTAAGACCATGCATAGAGGTATCCTGTGTAAAAGACACCAGCGAGTTCCCTCTTCCTTCGCCACCCATCTCCATCACCATACTGTCAGCTCTGTTACCGAGTCAAGTCGCCAAGTTAACTTTCTGCAGTTAATATATAGACTAAGAAACCAATTCATTGATCCACGTTGAAGAATCAGGTATCGTTCTTTTTATTGACAAGTAGAACAGTGATTATTCAGTCTACAAAGTAAGGACAGCATTGGGGTCAGCAAATCAATATCATTGACTACAGTCTGTCGTGCCATCCAAAACGATATTATAATCCATGAAGTAAAACTAAAGTGAGTTATTGTTTTAGAATAAATATTACAGTATAACATAGCATATACGCTTGTTCTTCGTAACAGCAAGAGTGGTTTTCGCCAAGTATGGTTATGTAAACAGGTAAATCAGTCATGTACGTTCATCACTCAGCGACTACTGTATATACAACCAGAAAGGTTATTTATTATACAATAGTTATACAAAATTTAACAACAAAATTCAATGTTTTTTCTTCAAAGTGGCTTTGATTGAAAATTGTAGATAAATCTTGACCATCATAAGATGCAACAATGCGTGAACAAATTTTCACTTAAAATTATGCGCGTGGATCTCAGAGTCGCTCAAGTGCGGTGCATGGTCTTTGCAGTTTGAAACCCCACTAATGACGCGACCCAATTGATTTCCTTTGGAACGACCCATCTGACGGCCGTTCACAACAAGCCTCACTTACTTTATCAGTTTTAGTAACAAAAGGTACCGTGTATATTAATAGCAGCTCTGTGAAAAGCGTGCTCAAGTGCGCCTTAAACGGTACATTTATGCACGAGTACGAGCAGTTCAATAGGGTCGAAAGCGTGAGGTTATCCATCTATACTTGCCCAGTCAGCCGATATAACCTCAGTAAATACTATGATGATAGGCGAAGAATCTGCTGAATTGTTTCACGATTTAACTTAAACTGATATATATATAGATAGAAGTTACAAAGCGGCAAGAACTGTGTCTTAACACTACCGGTGTCTGCCTGTATTTATACCGTTATTGTTTATGACTATAGACTATTTTGTCATTTTGCGGATTATTTACAAAAATTGCTTCAAATGTACAATCTAACTCGTGATAATTGTACTGAAAACAACGCAAACCATGTCTTAAGGCAGCGCTTATCAAACTGTTTCAGTATTGTTCAGATATTAAAAGGAGTACAATCATTACGGCCATGTGACTCCAATCACTTAACCAATTGTAGACCAGCTAATACAATCCTTACAATACGTATTACTATCGTTCCCAACGATTTTTTTTTCATAATGTTGTTGTGTGTTTAAGCATTTCTTACAGTTGATTAGTTCACAGTCACTCCATGAAACACTAAAGATACAATCATTCAGCGATCACATATCCTTTGACGTTACATATATTAACTTGGTTAGTCTATAAATGGCCATTCACCACTACAAAGTCCCAGACCATAGCGTAATTTCCATTATTTTTCCAGTCTCTAACAAAAAAACAAAAAAATATTTGCCTAGTGCGAGCAGTTTATCAATGTTTGTTAAATTGTTTCAACTACCAACAGTCGTCCAGTTTCCCTGTCACTTACAAACATTTTTCAAAAACACTTAGCAATGCCCTGAAAGGCATTGGTTTCAATCCAGTGATACAGCCCTGCCATAGGAGCTGCAACAAATATTGGTTTCACATGGTGTTTATTATATAAAAATGTTGTCGTTGGGGAAAACCAGAAGCATTGAAACGTAACAATCGGTGGGAAATTTTTCGAACCTATTATAACCAAATATACTTAATTTGAGTTCTTTATGATCATAAATTGCAAAATAGGTCAAAGGTGGGAGGCCAGCATTTGACTACTCCTACACAACTGTTTGATTAAATGTGACACCTATGCTTAGACTTATCCTTAAATGGTGATATTGTCATTAATTAAGCTCAGAGGAGACCAGAATTGGACTACTCCTACCTTTATGATGTATAAATAATTGTATATGTCTGTGATACAAGTAAGCCTTGCTAACAAAATCTGGTCTTGTGTCTGCAAAACTTATGTATAAAACAGTAGTAGGGAATTCTGGCTTACTTTCAGCATGTTTCACTTTTAAATCTGGCCTTCTGACTTCTGCTGTTATAGTTGGTCTGTAAAAGCATCACTCAGAAGATCTGTATTTGTTCAGCGTATCTGAATTGTCTCGTGTATTTGTAGATGGGACGTGATATCTGTTCCTACAACAAAAAAAAACATAATAAAAACAATTAACAAAGACGATTACCAAAATGTAGTTTAAACATTAATAGCTGAACATCAGGCCTGAAAGTGAAGTTCAGTCAACCATGGATCATGTCAAGTCAACTTCTGCAGGAATATCCTCCATCAAACAAGTTTCCTTGTCTCATTTATGTACCATTGAGAGACGTTGTCAATTTATCCTTCCATACTGGACTCGCTCTAAACTTATGGAAATCTGCTAAAGTGTCAAGTATCTTTAAGTCCGGGGACGTTCAGCTCATCGACAATTATTGACCTATATCTATCTTACCACCATTCAGTAAAATCACCAAGAGAATGGCATGTGATATGTTCACATGCCAGAGCAAGTACTGATAAATCAATAAAACCTTTATTGCAGACTCTGAGAGCATTTCAATAATATTGTGAATTTGTGTACAAGGAAATTGAAGAGTAAATTGATATATAGAATTATCTTTTAAATACAAAGCGGGATAATTCATTTTTTTCTTTTGGCGGGTGTGGAGGGGGGGGGGGGAGGGGGGGGATATTCTGAGGCACAGGGTTATCCTGAGGCGCAGGGTTAACCTGAAGCGTCTGAGACGCCGGGTTATCATGAAGCGTCTGAGCTGCTGAACGAGTTCTCTCTGTCGATCCATAATGAGAATTATGCGAGGGCGCAGAATGCCAGCCTGATAGCGTACGTCTGTGTACAAGCACTTCTGTCGGTGTTGGAAATGACACTGCATCCACCGAATCTGCCAACTTGGACGACGCAGTTGTTGGCAAAACGTTCATTGCGGCGCATGTATACGCTTTGTCGTCCATCATGTAGAAGGAAACGTGGTTCGTAGCTGAACCATACTCGCAGTTTTTGTTTAATTATGTAATGGTAGGCCTATTCTTGGTGAACATTCGTTACCATTCTACGGTGAGGCCAGAAAATGTTCATTCTACAATAAAAATATATCCTATTTTTGTGACCTATTTACTGGCCCTTAATCATATGAATAAGTAATCAACCCTGTCCATCTTAATAATGTCGGACTTCTCGAACTGCATGCATTTCTTCTAATAGAATTTCGTTTACTGCAATATACAACTTTTATTTAATTTGGAATATTTATGTGACAACATAGACTGTATGTAATATATCTCCATCAATTAATGGTACGTGTCAGCGAGTTTGTGGCAATTAGCTAAGAAAACACCGGGCAGTTAAGTTACTGATCATTTGTTGAATATATAATTTGTACCATAATCAATAGCTTATAGCGTGTATACTTTAGCACCCGTGCTTATGTCTTTCAATTATATTTAACCTAACTCCTAATATAATGGGGAATCGTGCGTAAATATTCAATTCTGTTGATGCTTTTATGTACGTTTAAATAGCTTTATATTTGCTCACCACGACTTATCGATACCTTTTACAACAAAAAATGTTTATGCACACAATATTCGACAAAGCATACCCCTTAAGATGTCTAACATGCTGTAGAATTAACGAAGAGGTTAAATACCTAAGAACAAACCTTTGTTCAATAAAGCAATACGGACAAGACATAATAGAAATGTGATAAAATTCCTATACTTTGGCCAAAGCTGACTATCATACTAAGTAAATAATAAACAAATTGGCCTTTGTTTAAATATTTATCAACGACTGTTTATAATACCACAATAGGATAACTGTCTATTGTTACTGTACATGCAAATAGTTTAAATGGATCATTTTTGGAATTATTATAGAATACAAAACACCTCGTTCTGTGTTAAATCTTTTTTTGGATATTGGATACAATACTATTTAAATATGAAGCGATTTCTGTACCGGTCGACACGAGGAGGTTATACAAGCGCAGGGAAAGTCACACTGTTACCAACCAGAATGATACTAGAATACTATCCGATTAAACCAAATAATAATTTGAGTCCCATTAGGTTACATTTCTACAATAGCTGATTATTTCTCTGGTCATTCGGCTAAAAGCCATTTTCATGCGGACTGAAGAGGAATCCAAACAGAAACGATTAAAAAAAGACTTACCGGTTTAAAACATTTCTAGCGATGTATCAACTGTGTTTAAAATTGGAAACCATGTGAAACATAATTCATTTTGTATTCAAATATGACCAACCAATCATCCGGTCTAGTAGTCTCATTATTGTACTATAGATGTTAACTCCTCTTCACCAGTATCATTATAGTATACGCGAGAAGCAAAAGTCCAAAGGATCTACTACACAATAATGTAAAGGACCTACTAATGAGGGCGAAATTTACTCCTGGATCAGACAACTTGTAGCTCTCCTTCTTCTATACTGACATATGCATTGGTTACTTTCTATTTCTTTGAAATATCAGTTCGCAGAATGGATCTGTTTTTTAGTCATAGCGAATATCTAGTTTGGTAATAGGTTTTCAAATTTTTCCTATACCATGAACATGATCATTACATTCTCTCGGGATGACTCGGCTACCAATAAGATTTAGAGTTTTCCTTTTGTAGGCTATAATAGGTTTTCGCTTGAGTTACAATAAGACACAAAATGTTGATATTCCTGTTCAAGGGGATCGAATGATAGGCTGGTAATGTTGGAAAACAAAGTGAATTGGGACTTTATTAGAGTCTCGCCTGGCCTGTGTTGAAGTGTCTAAATGACTCTACCGTTACACTCCTAGAAATAATGGTTCTTTTAGTTTTGTTTGTTTGTTTAATTTGTGTTTAACGTCGTACTCAAGGGTATTTCAGATGGATTGTCCACTTCACACTGTAGACAGCCGTATTACGTGTAATACCGGGAGGAAACCTCGTAAAAACCATCCCCGCGATTGCCGGAACCACAACATGTGACTCGCTCATATACCTGATGATCGACAGGGGGACTCCATCCCGTGAACGGTAAATCGAAGCAGGTTGAGTTTAGGAAGCGCACTCGCCACCACTGAGTCACGGCCGCGGGCCCTAATTCTTTTAGTGTTCTTTGAAAAAAAGGATAGTTCTTAATGGAGCCAGGGTGGTTCTAAATGGATGAATAATAATATCTTTAGCACATGGAGATTAATTGAATCTCAATATTAATTACATCTTATATTCTACATAAATTTTTCATTTGCTTGATAGTAACCAACTGACATCTCCAGACTAATAAAGGGCGGGACAGGCGAGAGGAATGGTAGCCGCAGAAAGTTATTATATTCCCTCTTGATGTAAATAATTTGACATTTTTAATTAATTGTGCTTTTATTGTCAGTATATTCTCCACTAGAGGACCTTTTTACTATCGTCTGCATGAAAAAGTCGCTTAATTGCTCTGTGCTTCCCGAAGTGGAAACATCCACTTTATCTTCAAACTATAATTATTGTTCCCAAATTTAAAAAAATAGGCGCAAAAGTGAGCAAAGCTCATTAATGTAATAATCGCGCACCAAGGCTGTAAATTGGTAAAATGTACGAACAATAAACTTGAGTGCTATGTATTGTATTGTAGGAAAATATAAGGCCTAGGAGGGTACAAATGGGCAAAAACAAGTGCACATGTAGATAACATAACATTTTGTAACAAAGCAGTGATGAGGACGTATTAAATAAATTTTAAGAAAATCATGTATTGTGAGAGAAAATGTGTCATGCTTCCAGAGTATGACAAGACACGAAACTGCCTCATTTGATTTACGGCCCGCTTCCAAATTTGTTTGTTCATGAATAAGTTCTCTGATCTGTAAAAGGTCAGACGATCGAGACATACATTAAATAATTGTTTTTCTTTTACAATATGTTATAAATTCTATTTAGGTTTCCAAATTGCTCAGACCCAAAATGCCACCTGTTAAATACAACAAATTTCAGCTTGATACCTTAAGTACTTTCGGAGACAGACAGACAGATGGTCGGCACCTATTCTAAGATAAAAATGTGAGTCACTAGTACGATTTTTCAACCGCCAAATATCATAACATCATGACATATGCGCTGATTTTCGTGGATACTAATTTTAAAAAAGACTTACATGCACCATCAGTGGATATCAGTCACATTATTAAGAACCTTAAAATAGAGAATTGAAGAAAATATCAAGCATTTTTCGACATCAGACTAAAAGCGATCAACTACACCATACACTATTTGTAAGGGAGACCGATTATGCCAGTGAAGCATGTGGAAGCATAAATATAATTTACTGTTATATATCATTTGCTTTCGTACAATATTTTACAGTTTAGAATATTTAGCTTAGTTGTGAGGCATTAACAACGTAAATTTATTATAATTTGATTAAACACATATTGAATGAGAAATGTGTAGCTAAGAGACATAATTCTGTGAGATAATATATCGGTTACAGACACTTCTTACAAGTAAACTGCTCCTTGTCATCGGTGATTACAGTAGTTTCAGTACAGGATTCGTAGAACCTTAACAGATACATTTTAGTCAATCCTCACACTCTTTTTTGGGTGTCCAAGGCTTCACATGGATATTTCTCGGCTTTATCTCTGCTCGATATTTGGGCTAACGAATACCATCTGAATCACTAGATGCACCATACGTTTCGTGTGAGTTTCCATGCCATTTCCGAATTGTTTGGACATTATACTGGTACACATTTGTCAAATTTGGTACAAACTGTTAAGTCTCGTTCCGATTTTTTTTTTTCCGTTAGCGTGATTGGGGCATTTCCTATGACAGGTTGCCAGATAATTCCATTTTATTTTCAAATTAAATTTGTCCTTATAGGGCAGTATGAGGGCGACGATGAAACCAAACGGCTGGCTGCTATGTCTGTCGGTCCCAATATTTACATTTTTGACAAAACCCCATATTTGCCATGGCTACAATGGTATATGTAGTACCTGCTCTTTCTCGTAGCGCCCAACATCAGTAAAACGAATGTCGAAGCCCTCTGGTGATGGAATCTGGCGCTGCTTCCTGGAATGTCACTGCATAATTTTCACCAAAATGCATGTAGAGTATGTAGCTGGTATTGTCAGGGCCTGAGTCTCACTTGTTTTATTTCCACACGGATCGTTTTCCGTTGATGAAAACATGCCATTAAAACTTTCAAAGCATATTTTTCAAATTGATTAGGGCATCACACCCTTCTCACACACACTGAAACCAGCGACGAATTTCATCTATGTTAACTATATTGTCAGTCAAATTGGCGTCAAAAATCTTGCCATCTCTGCTTTCCTGATAGTTATTAGACATGCAATTTTCAGAAAATATATCACATACACAAAGGATAAAGAATCCTTGCTATGTGTACAGTGGTATTAAAGGGCATTTTCTGTGAAGACATTCCAGTAATAGAATAAAATAAGTAGGCCTATAGTACTTGTACTGCAACATTTTGGGGCAACTTTTACATGTAGCTCCAAAGTACACAAACTTTGGTCGAAGGGAAGCAAAAGAAAAATTTCCCCGTCTAATGTTCTGGGTTATCGGCTTTAAACAACTGGGAAGATCCCAATATAGTCAGTCATCTTATACTTTGTTGCTTTAGTTTCGTCTCATTTTCATCTCTTTGTGTAATGTAATCAGTTTGGCCAGGAGCCATTCTTGATATATAATCTTTTTGGTAAAAGTTTTGAATTGCTGATTTGGTTTTTGCGGTCAGACCAATTGTATTCTGTTTTGGGAAAACCGTTTTGAATTTAACTCGCAAATTCCTTGAACAACAGCTAAGAGTTTGTAGACTTTTCGGGAGAGCCTGTCCCGCCCTTTATTAGCTTTGCCGTAAGATTTTAATGGGGCATGATCGTCTTCATTGTTGTTATCTGGGGAAGGGGATACTATCATTGACTTTAGTATGCCACTCTTGTATGTGGAGTTTGGTTTTATTATTGAGTGCTTTGGATTCTTCTGGAGACGTACCTAGTCTTTTGACTTGTTTTCCGTCTGACAATATAATTCAATTGCTGTAGGATTGGATCTTAAACGACCACGTCGCTCACGCTGTTGTTCCACGATGGCTTGGGCATTCTAAAAGCACATATATATATTTAAATTAAATTTCGCGTTTGAGAAATTACATTTACCCGTTTTGATTGCATAAACATGTTATATAATAGCCATTACTAATTAAGCCTTGTCCTATTACAATAATTTGCAAGTTATCGAGTGAAAATTAAAAATGTCTTTCTTTTTTCCATGACACAGTCAGACTGTCGTATATTGCACAGTGTCCTTGTTTGTAAGTATTTTATAGTAAATAAGTGTGACGTATATTTTAGTGTAACGTATTTTGGTAAAAAAAAATGTTTTCTCGAATGTATGTGTCACACATTTTATAAATACGAACAGAAACAACCAATTATTGAGTCAATAACGTATTTTATTAACTATCAAACACTTACAAGCCAGGCGACCATGAAGACCAGGTCTAACAGCAATCCTGAAGCACTAGCGTCAGTTATCTAGAAGGTAACTCAAGAAGATTGTTATGTTTGAACATGGGACTGTTTCGTGTTGTGAGGTCGTGGTCGTTACTACCCGTGGCCATCTCTGGTTGTCAGGATCACCAATCAGATAACACGTCTGTCGAGTATCCTAACTCTGTTATGTATAACTCTTCTTGGGGTGATTGTGATTGAATTGGTAAGATTGACGCAAAACTAGAATTAAATAATGAATAATTTTGTGTCTTTTACAAAGTGAAGTTTAACAGTATTTTCGTTAGTATGGGATAACACTTTCTTATTTTGAACAGGTTCTAGTTCGGAAAATTTTGCAGGTTGAAACCCGTCCGGGAATCGCACCCACGACCCTCAGAGTTAGGCACCGAATCGCCAGTAGTAAATGCCGGCCTCCAAGACCACTCAGCCACCCGGCCTTGTAGAAAATTTTCTGAACTAGAATCTGTTCAAAATAAGAAAGTGTTGTCCCATAATAACGAAAATACTGTTAGAATTGAATAACATGTAAAAAGAAACAATGAAAGCTATCAGATTACATCAAGTTTAAACCGTTTGTTTTGATGTACTTTATTCAACATTACATATGACGCAGATGACACAATTAAATCTTTCAAGTAAACCCAGGTAGGCATTTCCTTTGTCTTACTTACTGATTAACATATATTTATACGCAGCTAAATATACATGTCAAATAGAAAATTTGTAAATACAAAAAAAAAAAAAAAAATTATGTTGTACACACAATATAACTATATCGCCTAATGTGTACATTACCAAAATAAAAAATAAAATGCTTTTATTTCCTCATTTTGTAAATATATTTATCTTTCCAATTTAAAAAATATTGACAAATATTATATTTTACTTCTGTAAACGACAGCTTTTTCTCCCGAGATATACTTGTGTAGATGTAATGTCTACATAACAGTAACATCATGTTAATTGGCTTGAAAAAACAATAGAGCCTGGATTTACCAAGAATACAATCAGATTTACCAACATTTCTACCAACTCCATTCCGGGTGTAGACCTATTATGAAACCGCTTGCCACAAAAAGTCAACTTCTGGGCATTCATTAATTACGACAAGAAGAGTTTTTTTCATTATCGTTACTGTTCCTTTTAAATAGAAGCTTGTTGGTTGCTATAATGCCCTGTGATTGATGTGAAATTGAAACCGCTGTAGTTTCGTATTCTTACACAAAGACGAAAGCAGATTGTAAAAACACTGACACTTTTTCATTTCCTTTGGCTTTTAATATGATACATTTTTGGTAACACCCGATGATGCATTGCCTTATAACGTTTTCTGTTTTGCAAAATTATTTTGATATATTTGTGCAGTAAAAAATCAGGGGTTGTTTTTTTCTTAACTTTAAAATAAAATACTGTAATCGACTCACCATATATTTCGATTACACTGTAAATACCAACATATGTATAAAATAAACCGTTTCACGATGCCAATCTTGAATAAAAATTGGCTTGCCACATAAAAAGCCCTTGGTATCCAAAACATTCCATGAAAGAACGTCGCTTACTGTTCGGTCATCTAGTAAACTGCACGCAATACATCCACCCAAAATGGATTAGTACACCTTGAAGGTATCTCCCCTTCACATTAGCGCTGAAACCCTGGCTGAAGAAAATTTAAAAATTAAGTTATACTCGAGTGAATAGACTTTTAATGTCAGTCATGTTTAGTCTTCCTTCGCCACAGTTCCGGGGCATCACATCTCTTTTAACCCTATCCCTTTTTCACTAATATATAAATCATTTTAAAAAAAACCAGATCTCAGGATAATTTATACAGGCCTCTGGTGGATTTCGCAAAGATGTAAATAAATGGATGAACTTGCTTATCATCAACGTTTTGAGGACTGTTATTCTGCTTAAAGGAGTCAAGAATCGTTTCGACAATTCTTCCAATTCCGGATGTGTTTGGCCCAGGATTGGCTGGAAGTATTTAAAATGAGAGATTATAATGCCAAGATGATTAAAATTTGACTGGTTCCTTTCAAGTTATAATCGGTGAAAAAATGGTTCACCACAATATTTTTGACAGACGATCCATACGGACTTGGCAACTATTTTGTCCGCATATTGAGATCCTTTAAATTCAGTCCCAGTATTGTAATATTACCCCCCATGTGCTATTCTAAAGAAATCCAACAGGCATCCATTCGGAATAACTGCTGTTTGTGGTGAAACAGTGATATCCACGTTATTAAAATCCATCCCAAGTTGAACATTTCTAAATCTGGGAAAATAATATCCAAAGAAATGGAGTCGAATGCCCTCTCAAAATCTATTAATAGCAGAAGTCATGGGATTGTTTTGTTCAATGATAATCTTACGATGTCATAAATTAGACGAATATATTGGGACTGTTTTGTTAACATTTTTTTGTTGTTGTCTAAAGCAACTCTAAATAGGCGTTATTACAGCCATGCCTTCAAATTTTATAGATCAGACACGGACTTTTAAATACAATATTTTAAAAATCTTGATCTTAGCCATTTTTTCAGCTGAAATCAGTCCTGGTTAGCATACAACAAATTCAACTACTGTTGCTGATAAAAGCTTGGCTATAAGGGACAAATTTCATAGTTTTTTTGCGAAAAGTGGTTTTGCTTGAAATTTATAAATACATGTATTTTTAAACATATAAGCTTATAGGCTACCATTTTATGGAAAGAAGAATACTGACCAGAAATAAATGCTACGATACTTAAAAAATTTCAGAGAATTGCTGGACTAACACGAATATTCCTTGGCAAAATCTCTGTGTGAAATTATGTGGTACATTGCATCAGCTCTTATGTAAAAATATGTTGCAATGTGCCCCCTCCAAGGTGTTGCAATGTGCCCCAATGATGGAACGTGTGCAACTAAATTCACTTTTGAGGAACATAAAACAAACTGAACAGATTTTGTTTTGTCACTGATTATACATTATTTTTTCTGCTTTACACATATATGAATCATATCTTCTGGTTATATTAATAAACCAGATAAAATATGAAATCTTTGACATACCTGATAATTTAAAAAAAGAGTCAAAAAATGATTTTTCCGTAAAAAATGTTAATGCAGCGCTGCAGTTAACTTTTACTATGGTAAAAAGTAGGATCAAACAAATGCTTAACTATAGTCGAAAATAAAAATGGATTGGCCTTTTAGTGGCAAAAATATCCCCACTGTTGCAATTTACCCCTATTGCAACTGGCCCCAGTCTGCCCTAATGTACATTGAACTATTAATTTTTTTCTTGATAATTTTAGATGACTATTAAAATCACAAAGGTAAATCCTACATGGCTAATCTTAGTATATAAAACGCCACTCAAATTAACATGTTATGGTTTTTTGCTAACATGTCTTCCCATTCTATATCACAGTCAATGTCCCTTCCATGTTAAACATCCTTGACCAAGTTTTAAAGCTACATACTTCATTTATTTTTATTATGACATTCAGTGCCAAACAGGGCACAAGTGCCCAAGCTTTTAGTTTGATAATAATAAAACATGTATACAAGTATAAAAGTATTAAAACATTTGGAACAATGAATAAAACAAGTGACTGAAATAAAATTTAGGTATAATAAACAGCATCATCACATCGTTAAAAATACATTTCTTTAAAACTTAATAAAGTTAAACTAAAAAAAACCATTTGTAAAAATAACTACACCTCGATTTTCCTACATAACATGTTCCTTATCTTAACAAGAGCTCAAGTGAGTCGCAATATACGCCCAAAGAAATCTTGCCACAAGTAATATTAGAATCCGAATTCCACAAGAAGTTTTCAAATTAACATACAGAAACAATTTAGACTTTGCCACCAGGTGGGGCCAGCTGTATGTCGACACATGCCAAAATCAATCCCAAGTGACGTCTTGTCACATGGAACACTCATACTAAGTTTGATTCAAATTCCACAAGAAGTTTTCAAATTAACATACAGAAATGAAATTTAGACTTTGCCACCAGGTGACGCCACCAGTAGTCCAACATACCCCAAAACTAATCCCAAGCAACGTGTTGTCACATGGGACAATCACATAAAGTTTGATTGGAATTCCACAAGAAGTTTTTAAGTAAACATACAGAAACCAAATTTAGACTTTGCCACAAGGTGGCGCCAACTGTAGACTGACATAAGCCAAAACTTAACCGTTTCTGTATTAACATACAGAAACAAAATTTAGACCAAGCGCCACCTGTAGACTGACATATGCCAAAACTAATCTCAAGCGATGTCTTGTCACATGGAACAATCCCGCTTAGTTTGATTTGAATTCCACCAGAAGTTTTCAAGTTAACATACAAAAACCCAATCCAGACTTTGCCACCAGGTGGCGCCACCTGTAGGTCGATATAAGTCAAAATCAATCCCAAGCGAAACCAAAAAACTGACGAATGGACGGTTGGACAGACAGATGGATGGATGGACAGACACACACCCACATAACATAATACATCCCGTCAAATGACGGGCATATAAAAAAGGCTAAATATTAGGTTACTTCCTTATAAAAAGGCAAGTGGACTTTTTAACTTTGATCAAGACATTTTTAGAGACTAGAATCTATACCTTGACCAGATTGAGGACAATCATGGGAGCTCCATATCTCTTCAGACAGTCATTGAAATGTAAACCAGCCACATAAGCAAAGGGATCAGCCTGGTCCACTGAAATAGGACGAACATTCCATATTTGTTTAAATGGCACAAAATATCGTACTTTACTGCTTTATATTTCTCTAAGTCCTCAACACTTTCATAACTCAGTTTTGAATCCATTTTTTTTTTTATAGTTCACACACTACAGATTTGTTACAAGCTTTCCTTGACATTGTCTCTGATCTTGTGTTCATTTTCTGTTTCCTAATTTTCTATCCCTTATGTACATGTAAATTATATGTTTTTAATGTACATAGCTTTCTTTCCCTCTCACTTTCCTCAAGTGTCAACAACTTTTTTTTAAAAAGATATGTAAATAAGCATACATATATTAATATAAAATCAGCAGTCTATTGACAATTAATTAGTCTTTTGTCATACCCCATAGACTACAGACTTTTAATTTATGTGTGTATAGTAGGCTAATTTACATATCTTATTTTATAAATACTTTATTTGATCTCTGTAATATTACTACTGGAATTGGTTTAAATAAACTGAAATATAAAGTCAACATGAATTATTCATCATTTGGGGGAGTAATCACTATAATCTACTTATCGGTGGAAATTCAAAAGATTAACAATTGACACACTATTGACACTATCAGCATTTTCCTTATATTGAGACAACACTTTCTTAATTTGAACAGAGTCTAGTTCAGAAAATTTTGCTGCTTGAAACCCATCCCGGAATCGAACCCACGATTCTTTAGAGTTATGTTTATTTGTTTGATTTCGGTTTAACGTCATACTCAAGGGTATTTCACTTATATGACAACATGCCAGCCAAATGGATGAAAGAAACCACCCTCGACACCACTGGCAACAAACAAAGACAGGACGGGACAAATACAGACACCACCGGCTTCCTATTCCCCTTTAGCTCTGAGCACCAGGGCAACATGAAGCTCCCTCCAACTGCCCGCCTTTAGTTATGAGTCGCAAGCAATAAATCACGGCCACCTAGACCACTCAGCCACTTGGCCTTTTACAAAAGAGAAGATTAGTCAGCTGGAGTCTAGGTAGAGGACATTCATTACCCTTCTGACAGTCACTTACACATGATGGGTGGCTTAGGCATCATACTGGAGATGTCCTGAGACCAAAATAATGGAATAGAGCCTCGCAGTTGAACAAACGATGTAACACGGCCTGTTCTTAAAAATGTCTCTGAGGCATCCAGCACAATCTGTTCAGTCTCCACCTCATTGGCAACTGCTCCCTGACAACAACAAAATGCAACAATAATACATTAAATATTTATTTTCTGTACCTGATATTTTTGTCAAAAACAAGAACCGTATTAGAGCAAAACTGTGAGGAAATCCTTGTAATAACCACCCCTGTAATTGTCAGAGCCAAATGGTGGACAGACAGACTCAATACTGTGGACAGTATATTGAAGTAGGACTAGTAAGTTGTCAAAGCTTGTATTGAACTAACATTTCTATGAAGGATTCTTTGGAGGAATGTTCTTAAATGACTGAGGTAGATGAAAACCTGTTTGATCAGCATGATTGTAGTTGATGGGATCTAGCACTCTTTGTTTAATAATCCACCAGATATCAACCAGAAAAATAGGGCACCACTCAAGGGGTGCAAGATATGCCCGCTGCAAGTTGTTGGTTTTGGCCCGGACAAGGTTTTTAGAATAATGGAGATGGTGACCTTGACCTTAACTCAATGACCTTGGATATAGGTCATGACACAAC
>JARFOD010101409.1:0-16475 GCA_031763545.1 Mopalia muscosa
GTGAAATTCTTGTCAACATATGTAAAATAAAGTCATTTATTTTACATATGTGGAAAAGAATTTCACATATGTGGAAAAGAATTTAACATATGTGGAAAAGAATTCAACATATGTAGAATAAAGGTAGAAGTGATAAATCGGCTTGCCTTATGACCCACCATAGAGCTCTACAGCAATCGATATATACCAATACTCTTATGTTACTGCGCTAATCAGATATAGACATACAGATATAGGGTTTCGCGTTGTACTTTTACTCAAATGCCAGTCAAGTGGGTAAATAGAATAAGCTTCTTTGTGGCCAAACAAACAAACTCAAACAAAAGGGGGCAATTGCAAGACGCAATGCGTAAAAAGATACCACAAACAAATCCGCTTCGTGTTGTACGGAGCTTTTGTTAACTATATAAAACTCAAGATATATACGGCTGTGGCCTGCTGTGTTAAATGAACCAGTAATGGAAACAGACTATTCTTACGAAACTTTGTAAAAAATAGAATAACAGTAAATATCGAAAACAAAAACATTTTGATTTTGGGAAACATGTTTTTAGACATGTTTAGTCAGATAAAAATAGGCTTGTATTAATGCTTGAGGAAATTTAGAGAAGTAAAGAACGTGTGTAACTGAAGACACCCAAAGGAAAATGAATCCACAATTAATATCTCTTGGGAATATCCTACTAAAGCAAAAAGTAGCTATAAGATGTAAATGTGCGTTTATCGTATATCAACGAATGGAAGTATGTTTGATTTGATTACTGTACTTTATTAGCCAGGGGCTCTAATGTGCTGAACTTTGATACCGTAGGTAAATGGGCGTTCATCGACCGTTTTCCATGGATGGGCAAAGCCTACTAACCTTAGTAGATCTTAATTACCATGACGACACAATATCTTCAGTATCTTCAATATTGGTACCCTCAGATAGCATTGTGGATAAAATGAAGGTTGTTGCAAGCTCCACTAACAGCACAAAAGACGAGGGCCACAGTGCCCTTTACAAAAATATGGCGCTTACAGAACCCTTTGAGGCTTTTCGGCCCTTTCGCCCCTGGCTCAGGTTGAACCGTTTATGGTTCTGTGCGAAGCCCTCACAGCAACTGTTCCGAGTATTTCTCCCTTCTTTTTATATCAAAGAACCGTTTTCGTCGTAATGGTTCCATAAATAACCAGCATCTTTCCTATAAAAATCCTTAAGGAACCATTATTTCTAAGAACGTATACGTCGAAGGCGTGAGAAGCAATCTCAGCTGAACTTGGCAAAGTGATTTTGATGCTATTCAAACAGAAATTTAATTTATAGGCATGGTACATACGAATATTTTGCAGAATGAACGAAATCTGTAAGGAATACCATACCATAAAAAAATGTAATAAAACAAGATTGTGCGTTATAAATCCGGTTAACTTTTTAACACAATTGCGGTATACACCCGACAATACAAAGTCCTATCTAAATGTCTTCATAAACTATGTAAAGGGAGCAGTTCGGAGAAAGCTTCGCGTTACCCTCGTACTCTTTCAAGCTGATCTCTTGTTTGCTTTTGTTTCCTTAGTTTGATGATTGCCTTGTTGCTGTTTTGTATTTTTTTTTTTTATATATATATATAATTACTTGTTAGGGTTTTCTTCCTTTGCTAATGAAACTTGCACGCGATCATGTGAGAGAAATACTAAAGGCAATTAGACAAATTCAATCAATCATCTATATCATTTATCACACACACATGCTACAAACGGAACAAGTTTGAAAATTCCTCACACGATAACCAAACTGCGAAGAACTCAATCTCCATATATAATCTACATACTCGAGTTCTGCTTATAAATAATTGAATCGCTATGATAAAACAAATGCAGTTTCCACGCTCCAGACTGACGGAATAATAGACAGTTTCCATTGATTGTGCTCCCAATAGTATTATCCCTAGTAAAACGACAACAAAATGGGATGTGTTTTGCTTTCCTGAAAACTTAAATTTCAACGTTCAAAGACCATTGTCCTGAACCAGAGGACGCGGATAGAGTGATGGAGTGAGATATAGATGATGACAAGACCGACAAAAACAAATATAGTGGAAAAGTTATTTTTCCCATAAAACAATGCCCGGGTGAATAGTTAATTAGCGATAGATCTTACCTTTGGCCATAGGCGATATGATGTGCAGTCCTACATTGAATGATCCGGCACTGTGGCCCATTAATGTGACCCTTTTAGGATTTCCTCCAAAAAAATGTATATTTTGATTCACCCATTTTAACAATAACACTTGGTCCAGAAGACCGTAATTGCCTGGGAATTCAGGCTGTCCTGTTCCAAGAAACCCTACAAAAACCAAATTGAAATGTATTATTTTATCTGCACATAACGTGTCCCATTCAATGCAATCATAACATTTTATATGTTGTTGGTGAGCTCATAAAAAAGCCACATGTCATGAGGAAATTTTTAAAAAGCTAGAGCTTCTGTCCACCAGAAATATTTATATTCTGTTGAGTGGAGTGAAGTTCGTCAGGAGAATAAGGTTGGGCACTGTCTGTTTTTTTATTTTCCAATGAATTCCAGGATTATGTCGGCTTATTTCATGCATCCAAAACGGTCCAATGCGAAAGGGGTTCGCTGAGGGACACGAAAAATACAGACTAAATGCTGGAATTCATTGAGAATATAAAAAACCGGAAATCTGCCAACTTCAACCCACGGTACGGTTTATTATTTCGTACGACAAGAATGGGATTAGAGGGATTGGGATCTGTCGGCAACCCTGGTCAATACTCTACTGAATGTAGCACGGGGATTCGAGAAAGATCAAGCTGAGAAGCCAACAAGCACCGCGCCAAATGGTTCATTCTGGAGCAAATATGGTCACAATCTCAGTCAACCACATTTTCCCATACTGAGATTTAAGGAAAGTGTCCTCAATTCAAAGGATTAAGATCATGGTGCTCGTAAGTATTGGTTTAGTTGATGTGGTGTGACGCAATCCTTATTGTACATGGTAGTAGTTGAATGAAGCTTTATGTTAACATTGAAGACAATCAGTCAACTTATTTTTAAGACTTATTTGTGTACATACTAAACTTTTTAAAAAATGACAACCATATTTGCTAACAAATGTTGTTTTTAATTTAATTTTGATGAAATGCAACTCATTCCATTATGCAACATGGGGCCACCCATTACTAAATATGATTTTAATCTGTGAATTTGTTTGACGTTTTGTCAAATATTCAATAGTTACTGATCCGCTACATTCGGTAAAATGTTAGTACATCATGGCAAAAATGAAGTTGTATTGCATGTTAGAAGAAAATCAGTTAATTTTCTAGTTATTGTTCTCCCGTCCATTGTCTCAAAAAAGAAGGAGCAATAGTCCAAGTTGCAAGTGAAAAGGGGAATTTGTTCACCAGTCATTGTGCTCACAAAAAAATATGCGATGGAAGGCATGTTGTTTTGTGGAACTTGGTGAATACAACCAATACGGTGGAAGTTAATGGGTGAAATTGTTTCCAAGTTATATATAGATGTAAATTTCGTTAAAATTACTTTAAAAGTGTCAGCCATATTGCTCTACTGAGTTTAGTGAAATGTAATCTTTTCTGGAATTTTGAAATTTTGAAATTTGAAGTGTGAAATGAGTGTGTAGTCGTTCTCAAGCCTTGTGTTCTTGTTTATTGGTCAATTAGTTCGTAAATTATCATGTTCATAACTCATATAGGTGTGAATATTGTAACATAATGCAATGGCGGCCCATTTTTTCCAGAATTGGGTGAAAAGTAATGTCGTGTTCCCAAGTTCACAAGATGTACAGACATAAATATCGTTAAATTAGCCAATTGAAGGCCATATTGTTTTGCATAATTTGGTGAAGTGCTACCCACCTGTGGTATTTAGAGGATTAAGCTACATTCCAATTTTGCAGTTTTCAAGCTAAAGTGTAAACAAGCATTTTTGATAGAAGAACGGACAATAACCTCCCTCTGCCCTCCTCCCCTACCCTCCTCCTACACAGACACACACTGTAGTAGGAGACAATCAACTCAAATTGTTTCTCTTGAGAAAGTTTTCTTCTGTTCCTCTAGATAAAAGTCAGGGTACACAATAAGCATATTGTGTACTTGAAATAAATCCACAGTATACATTTGTGTTCGTCTTATACCAAACATATAATCACACATAACACTGGGAGAACGTATCCTTTCACTTAACTATCAACAACGAGAACTTGAGTCACATCTTAAGTACAAAGAAATACCAAGCGCTCTAACAGTAGAAACTGGAAACAAAAATGTAATTTTCAAAACAAATTAATTCTGGAATGCTGTGAATACTTTGTTTCTTTCTTTTGTCTAGTTTTAAACAATATTTCCAAGCTCATTGCCAGTATCTTCAGTACACTATATAGCCTTCACTACTCAGTCGGTGTCATGCTGACCCTTGCCCCGGCCTCAAGGGTCTGGGTTCGGTATGCCTTAATAAGGAACACCAGAAGAATATTTAAGTTAACAGACCCCAGGTATTACATTACAGCCATACCCACCGAGCGCTGCGAGTCTAAAGTTGAAAGTGATCACGATAAAGCCACCATGTGATGCCAGATAGTCTCCATCGAAGAAAGCTCCCATACCCGCCATGTTAGAACCACCGTGAATAAAAACTAGGACGGAAAGTGGTTCATCGTCAGCCTAAAACAAGCCATTACGTTTTAGAAGCATTTCAGAATACAATAAAGAAAAAATAATAAATCCGTATTTCTGTTCACTAGATTTGTTGAGGTTGGTTTAATATGTACTGAATGGAGAAACTTTTTCGGTCTTCAGGAATTTCCTGGCCACGAGATATTGTATAGCCTATATAAGCTTGTTTAGATGATGCCTAGGGTGCTCTATAACTCGGCACAAACCCAGTAAAGGGGCATTTGATGTTTTATGAATGGACATTCATCAAGTCATCTCAAACAACTGCACAAAGTAAACTAAGTGGCTTCCAGGACAAGATGGATAGACGACACCATCGACTTGGTTGGTCGAACTCAAAACAGACAGGGGAATAGTGTTTGATGATTGGTGATAGTTGATAGGTCTCTACATATCTTACTTCGTGCCTGATGTCCCACTTTATCGTGCAACCACGTGGTGCATTTAAACCAATGAGTGTCATATCATACGATTGTCAGAAAATGTTCGTAAAGCAGATCCACATGAATTTGGCTGACTGGCGAATCTGACCCATTTCCTGTCCACTCGCACAGAACCCATTTCCTTGCGGTGTAAACCACAAGCAAATGTATCAATACTTTTCTCAGGTAAATCTATCTAGAATTCTATTTCATAGAAAAGACAAGTACCTTAATAAAAAAACATGATAACCCGTCCCTCGTTACTCAAGTGCAAATTCTCATTAAAAGTGCAGAACATCTAGGCCTAATCGTCACTTGCATAACATTTAGGTTTTGACACATGTATTATCTGTGGTTAAATTCAGATATGCCTTTCAAATTAAATGGCATATTTAATTAAATTTTTTATCTTGTCAACGTACAAATAATAGTCTGAAAGACTTCCCTCAACACCATCTGGAGCATGCTGTTGTCTAGCAGTATCCAAATGTGTTACACTTTGTTCTTCTAAGTTATCTTCATCAATAACTTTTACAGAAGCAATAAATTGCATGCCTGGTCTCTAAGTCAACAATGTGTAGCAATCAGATGTTAAATCAAATAACAGCTATTTTATTTTTGTATTTATTTTATTATGATGCTAAGGCCATACGCAACGATTCGAATGCTAAAATAACATTGACTATATTTATTATTTTTGGCCTGTCTCTTAATAGATTTGCAGGTTCCAATTATTTGTCGGAACTTGCTACACTCTTAGACAACTATGGCTCTAATAGAACACTTTTAGGCTTTTCAGTCATGAATGGTTCTGTATGGAACCCTCACAGCAACTGTTCTAAGTATTTATCCCGTCTTTTTATAACAAAGAACCGTTTTTGTCGTAATGGTTCCATATAGAGGCAGCATGGTTCTCTATAAAACATTCCCCTTTTCTAAAGGGCCCTCCAAGAACCAGAATTTGTAAGACTGTATAATTTTGCTATATTTGATCACGCTGTATATATAAATAAATATAATTCGTATACAAAAATATTCTCAGACTGCATGAATTAATAATAAACACAATTTATGGAAGTCAACATTATGCTCCACAAGAGTTACTGTGGAATAGAAGGTTTTGATGGTATCTTCTGAATTGCTATATTAAGGTGTTGCCATTTATTCTCGAAGGATGAAAAAACGTAAATGATACATTGAGCCTCGAACACAGGTTGTAAACATCAGCGTTCATAATCGTGAGGGGTGTTTGGGAGGGAACCTTTTCTGCCCTGGTGCTCTTAGCTCGATAGGGACAATACGCAACCGGTCTGTTTGTGGTGGCTTTGCTTCTTGACTGGTGTTGAGGGTGGTTATATTCAACATTTGACTGGCACGTCATCATGTAAGCTTTAGTACGGGGTCAAACTCCCATAAATCAAACAAAACAATCAAGCACAATGATATTTGAGGCAATCTCATATAACTAATACGTCTGGAGGTCATTTCATGCCATATTGTTTCGCTAATTTCACATTGAATATTATTCCACAAATATTTATAAACTAATATAAACAAGACAGCGACGGTTATTTTATACATTTTAATGAGCTTTTGAAAATGAGTGCGTTCATCGCTCTAGTGGCTTAAGCAATGCAGCTATTTGCAGGATTTTTAGATTGTTGTGTTCGTTATGCCGCTCAGGTGATGAACGTAGTCACGCTGGAAAGCTCGGTAAAATTGTAGTAACCTCTCCACACAAGCATATTCATGACGTTATTGACATAAAACTGTTATGAGATTACTTTGGTGACTATTTACTGAATAATAAACTGTGTAATATGACAAAAACGATATGGCATAAAACGTCTACTGAACAACTGGGTGACAAGAATAACTCTACGCGATTATGAAGGCTTTCAGACACTCAGCACCCCTTTTACATAGTTTATGGCGATACTACCAATACATCCAGACGCCCTTCATTCTTCTGTTCTTCCCATTAAAGTTTCATATGCTCTGGCAATGAAAACGTGACATCTGTCCACAGAGCAGACATTACAGAATTCATTTCGATATCAAGTTAAATTGTCATGTAATAGCGGGGAAAGATGTCGCGCTCGACTTATCTGCAATATGAGTTTACAGACGAATAAATAACTAGAATAAATCATGTCGAACATACTTTAGACCTTTGAGAATTGAGATGCGAATTACCACAAAAGCTCTTTTTAATTGAAATGTGATGCTGTATCCTATGTTATTTCAGTCATGTGACAGCTGGTCAGACTTGATTGTCCGTCAGAATGTCTCTTGCCAAACCCCTGAAGAAAACCACCAAGAGATTGGCAATCATCAAAGGCATGACTGGACAATCGGGAGTCGAAATGCAAAGACATAACAATCAGATCGTAGGTATCTTGTCTCTCTTTAGTTACCAGAACACCAGGGCAACCAAAAGCCCTCTTCGTGTCACTCACATAAAAAAAAATAGGGAAAGAATTCATAAAATGCTTAATATGTTTTTTTACTTTCTTGTTTCCAAGGTCCAATAAGCTATAATCGCAAATCGATAAAGATTCAAAATCCATTTTACAAATCTGTTTTTTTTAGGGAAGCATGAAGAGCATATATAACCTGACAGGCTATCACTCGCAAAGGGACTGAAACCAATAAATTCTGCGAGCAGTTTAAATACAAACAAACATATTTAAATATGTCTTAAGCGTTTAACAGTATTAAGTTAAACATCAACGCAGACAAGACAAATGCCATTGCCCACCACGTTTATTTGTTGGCAGAGAATATGCTTTATTACTTTCCAATTGGATTTTTGCTTCTACAATAGTCCAATGGAATGTTAAACACATTTTTGCTGCCACTGTCAGCAAGGGTGAAAAGGTATAAGTCTGGTCTTATGCATGATGACCCTTGCCTTTGGAAGATGAGTGTTCCAAGACAATAACTTTATGTCCATGATTTATACGAACCAAGTAGTCACGTGCCTACCAGACGTTAAGCAGACACACACCACTCAGTTAGCTATGACAGCTTCGACGGTGAATTAAACCACAAGACAATAAATAACTATATATTATACCCTATAAGTCAGAAAGCGAAAAAAATATTTTTACCGGTCTGACAGGGACGTATATATTGAGGTACAGACAGTCTTCCTGGGTCTGGTTGAACATAGGCCGGTGTCGCTGAATATATTCTAAGGTCTGTACAATCTGGAGACAGGCAGGTGGAAGATGAGTTGCATCCAGTATTTTGGGAGACCAAGGCTTCGGAGGACATGGCGGCTGTGGAACAGAAAAGTTGTTTGATTAGTTGTATGATAATATAAATCAAATGCAGGCACTCCATATTTCTGGTAAATGACAGCCATCTTAACGTAAAGATGGCTGTTTAATTGACATTGAGGTGCATGATTGTTTTTAGCAAGTTTAACGCTTGTTAGACGATAATAAGAAGATGTTCCATATTGTGACAAGCTAGCCAATCAATCAATAGTCAGTCAATCAATACATACCTACTTTTTTCAGGTGAACAATGTTGTTTCATTTGAAATAACGTTCATTTAAATTGATTTCTTTATACGACAAATAGCCTTCCAATCGAGAATTCAGCACTGACAGCTGTTTTTCTCAGAAGACATTATATCTGCTAAATAGCATTGCTAGATTTGCGATAATAAGCAGCTAAATAGATTTCTTAGCAAATAGTCTGCTTTGACAGTTACTTTCACAGTATACAATCTATATCTTTAATAGTATTGCTAGATTTGTCTGTTGGATGCTTAAACAGAAAACAACGGATACGTAGGCCTATCCCAGACTTGCTGCAGAGTCTATTACTTACTAGGTTTTTCCAGATAGAAAACTGCTAATAGGAAATCCTTTCGCACACTTTCAGACGATAAGATGAAGGGTTAAAACCTAGTTAATTTACATATGGGTTTGACTAGGTTTTGCTGGTCGAACATGGCCCGATCGGGATTTTGGCTGGTCAGGGCTATACCAGGTTATTCTCACAGTGTAAGGAGAGTAAAAAGAAGGTTCGCTTGATTGGGGTTTAACGCCGTGTTTCACGTTTTTTCTCTAATATGACGGGTTGCCAGCTCAATGGGTGAAGGAAACCACCATCGACACCACTGGCAACAAACAAAGACAACACGGGACAATCTCAGGAACACTACAATTTATTGATTGATTGATTGGTGTTTTATGCCACATTCAGCAGTATTTCAGCTACGCTGGGGCGTGAACATAGTCTTTTTCTCTCCAAGATTCTTTATTTACAAACATATTTCAAACAGACTGAAGCCTTTTCAGTTTACATGAAAAAAAGAAACAAATCAAACAAATCAAACGAAAGAGATTTTCTTCCTTTCAATTTTTTTTTTTTTTTTTTTTTACAGTAAATATCAAACATTTCATTTTATATATATAACTTGTTCATACTATCGTGTTAGATATAGTTATTTACAGGCAGACTACAAAGACTCAAAATTAACAAAAATACTGCTGACCACCGTATTATACACACCGTTATGGACAAATATTTGAATTTCGACTGATAAAGTTTCAGATAGTAAGGAACTGTAGTACTACTAAAGATGGTTTAAATGAACTGAAACATATAGTCAACAGAAATTGTTCTTCATTTGTTTGGAACTCTCACCATATTCTGTTATGACAAAACAGAAGCGCGAAACTAGCAATTCTAAATAACAAATATATTGTCAAAGGCAGAATTGACTATCCTGGTAGACTTTTTGTAATGATTGATGTTTAGATGGAAATTAGCGCGAAATGGGAATTGATAAATACAGAAGATATATTGTCTACTCAGAAAATTAGTGTCGTCGGGGTCTCTTTGCTAATATATTGACCATTGAGAAAACAAGTTCTGACATGGACTCCACATTACAGGATTGCTTTTTAGATGTAAGCTAGTGCGAAACTAGCCACGCTAAATATCAAATATATTATTTATGGAGAAAACAGGCTTCACCATTAAGTTCGTATAAGTGAAATACCCTTGAGTACGACGTTAAACACCAATCAAACAAACAAACTATTAAGTTCTCGCTAGATTTAGATGCAAGCTAACGGCGACACGAGCAGTGCTATAAATCGTATATATTGTCAGCCGAAAAATTGCTAATCGTCGCAGAGCATATCGGAAAGTTTGTTATTTAGAGGCAGGCTAGCGTGAAACTAGCAAAAGTAAATATATTGTCTAAGGAGAAATTGAAAATCGCCGTAGACCAGTTTGGGTATATTGCTATTTAGACGAAAACTAGCGCGGAACTAGCAAATGGCATAAAAAAGAGCAAAAATATCCGTTTATATTGTAAAAATTTCGCAATAGCAAAATGTTAATTAAATTGATGGATATTTGTGTAGCATAAGAAAAGTCAATCGTGCACCTACCTCTCAACTGAGCAGTTCAGACGACTGACGGTAACTGTTCGCGATGTGGTTCATTGGCTAGACCGCCTATTTCAGGTTACTGTTAGGCTACGGATAGATTAAGTGCTAAACCTAGAAGTAAAATTTGTAACATCACAAATATGCCCCTCAAAGAGAGTCGTTGGTTTGGGTCCCGTTCTGGCCTTTCGATATAATGTCCTGAACAATTATTAGTCATGAGTAAATGGTTTTCTCGCTGATTTATTGACTCACAGAAAACAAGTTTCTAAAAAGATCTTAATTTCGAGTTGTTATCGCTAACATACAGACATCTAGAAAAACGGTAATGATCAATAACATGGAAAATAAATTATGTTATAATTATGTAGTAAACAAGACAATCGGTACGTATTGTACGTATAGATATTAGAATGCAAAAGCAATCATTTCTTTTTTATATACCCTTTACGTGGTTCCCAATTGAAAATCTTTAGATAGAACTTTTGAAGGGTTTTAACCAAATGTGCTTCTCTTTCCAAACGTTTTTGTTTTGTTTCCTTTTCAGATGAAGGGATTTGCGTTTTTTTTTTACCATAATGTATACAAAACACATGCTGTAGGGTTAGGCTTGACAAGGAAATTCTCAGATGATAAATTAACTGTGAGTATCTTTACTCTAATCGCTTAAAGGGGAATGTCAGATAACCAGCTTGGTGGACTTCATACAAAGTAAGTCTATTGTCCGCACATAAATTTTTTCTTTCATAAGGTTACAATGCAGATAACAATCCTGACAGTACAACGCATTGCCCCATCGATATGATCCCTTTTTACTGAGCAATCCTAACAAAGTTTAATGCGAAAACTTTCATAACAATATAAAACAAACATAATCAAAATCCATGGAAAATGCTTATACCAAACAAGGAAACAGCTTCCAAATAACCACCGGCAACTAAGCACGATTTAGTATATAGGACCGTCACCAAAACCCTTTTAAAGCTGTCAATCTAAATCCTAAATCTATCAAACAATTAATTTGTTAAAATACATTAATTTTCCCTGGTAGTAATTTTCATTAACTTTGATAAAAAAAATATCGCAATTAAAATAAGACATTTCCGCAGAAAAATAGTGATATAATATCTATTAAATAATAAATTTGTTAAAATACATTACTTTTATCTGGTTTTAAATTTGGTTACCTTTGAAAAATAATGCAATTAAAAATAAGACATTTCCGCAAAAGAAGAGTATCGAATCATTGCTTTTACAAATAAATACCCTAAATCCTTTGTCAGTTCAATAGAAATAACTAAAATTCGACGGTTAAAAAAATACAAAATAAACGAACATTAATATTTATGCCAGCAATTACTCTCAAATATCCCGATGATGAAAGTATACATTAAAAACACAAAACATGAAAATTACTGAATACTTAGTTTTAACTCGATCATGTTAATTGGAAGGTCTTTTTGTGTCAAATTTAAATAGCAATATTAATGGATTGATTTTAAGAAAGATTACAGTTTGTTCCATCTCTGAAACAGAATATTCGTACAATAAGTAAAAAGGGTTGGGAAGGGGCATCTGTTTATGTTGATTTTCTTTCGTCTTATGTGGACATCCGAAAATTGTTTGAAATAGCTAATACAAAATGAGGAAATTAAAGTAATGTGGATAACAGATAATCGTTTGAAATAACTCAAAGAAAAACGAGGAATTAAATTTATGTGAACATCCGATAGTCGTTCGAAATAACTCAAAGAAAAAGAGAAAGAGAAAGAGAAACTCCAGTTGCATCTTCTAGACTCGGTATCAAATATACGGAAATTATAAATCGAAATAAGCGCCTGGCTTTGAACAGGCAGGTTCCAATACCTTAATCTGTAGTTTCAACCCTGTCCAGTCTTTTCCTAGCAGACGTAATAGTTATTTACGTATGTTTTGTTTTTTGTTGTTTTTTGTTGGGGTTTTTTTTTTTTTGTATATTCGGATTTCTATAGACCTACTAGATAAGTACATATGGGATGCTTGGTTGTTTTCATATACATTTGTCAAGCAAATAGAACAAACTTATTTTCATAAAGATTCTAACGTGGCTCACTTGTGTCAACTGAAGCTTCGCTCTGTGCCTTTAATAACCTTGAGAAACAGGTATTATGGATTTTACATCATTTCTATTGGGGCGTTGAATTCCGGAAACGTTTTACAAACAATTGCAAAAATATGGCATCAAAATTTTCCACATCAGATGGCTATAACTTCTAATTTGGTATTTTTGGTAAATGCCAGAAGAAAAAGATATTTCGGTTGCATTTTCAGTATCAAATATAAGGAAATTAACCATCAAAATAAGCGCCTGGCTTTTAACAGACAGGTTCAAATGACTGAATCTGTAGCTTCAACGCCGTCCTGTCTTTTCCAAGCAGACGTTATGATTATTTATGTGTTTTTTTGGGCGATATTGTTGATAAAATAATGTCTGTGTTGGCCATCGACACCAAGAATCCCGCCATAGAAGGTCGCTTGACGCAGTAGTCTGGTCTGAGAGCCTTGTCTTCGATTCCCATGTTGGTCTCAACCTGCGCAAATGTCTGAACTGCAAATACAGAATCCGTTCTCACAAAAAAAAAACAATTTATCCAAATCGCACCAGACTACTGGGCGTTTTGAAAATAAATTACGCTTCTGTTGGGTTATATTTCTATTTCAAAAAGAAATCGTTAAACGTATAACAAGCTTAATGCAGCATTTTTATACCGCGGACAGGAGTTTTTAATATAAACATAAAACCCCTTAAGCTACATAATAACGTGCATTACATATGTCGGACAGGCATTATTCGTAGCCTGGTCCAAGCCAATATAGTTTCCTCGAAAAACTGTAAATTTTCAAGAAGGGCAAAAAAAAAAAAAACCCATCGGAAAGCATATCGCCACATAACACTTGGTAGTTGTTTACAGAGCTGTCGTTCTATAATTGACAGGTTGATGTAATTCAGCTCTCACGTCTCAAAACGACGGATAATTTATATTAGAACTCGGCTTAAATCGCTTTTATGGTTTTTCTGTGATATGAATACTCTTCGAATGACATTCAAATGCAACATTTATATAAAGCCTTAATTAAAATTGTCATATATCCTGTTTTTCTGCAATATGGTATCTTTTAAGTAACTGGTTTAATTAAAATGCACGAATTGTATGTATTCCAATTTTCGATTTATAAGCAAAAATAATTGGGAGGTTGAAACTTTAGACATCTGACTAACTACGTGAAAACGGTGTGTTCTTAATCATGTTAAAAGAAGCAGGAAAATTGCTTCTTTTCAACCAACTGTAATTTGCCCTACTCCCACGGATAATTTTATTCTCCAATCTTTTGCATTGAGCCACTTTATGACCAGGACGTTTTTACATCTAACTTATCAATCAAACATTTCCACATGCGTTAGGCAAATATCTCTTTCGCTTAGCCGTGAGATAGATATAGAGAAAATATTTTGACTTCTATGAATATTTCACTAATATGTCGACTTAACATTGTCGCCAATCGGAAGAAGACCGGGCAGAAATCTCGATAAAACCACAAAGATATCTCTTAAGACAGATATAAGGTAGCTTTGAAACCTGTAGAACCAGTGCTATGTATGGTATATTCAACACATGACATATTGAAGCACGGTGCGATCACTCCACGTAACTGAAGCTGTGGGAGGGCGGCGGGGGAACCAGAGTTATTTCCTGGTTTTGTCTATTTATTTGGAGGTTAAGGCGCAGCGAAGACTGCCCTTCGTGAGTATTGGAAACCATACAAATATCAGTTGCAAATAATCTAGATTTAATTTCATGCCAAACTATCAAAGGCTGATCTGTTCAACAGTAATAAAGAAACAGGCAGGGGTACCCTGTAATGAAAGTACCATCAACATATGCAGCTCGTTAATAAGATTACACTATAAGACCTGCGACTCCGGGTAGTCTTGATACACGATACAGAATTTTGTATTTTACGTCGCATAGTGTATATAATAGAACATAAGCACTGAAATGCTTTCTTTTCGCATAACAAAAGTCTAAAACAGACCTGGTCTCATTCGGTTGTGTATTTTACATTGGATAAAGTGTACAATTGAGACAAACAAATTTATACAGCATTGCCGCTAATTGAAGAGCTGAAGTTTCGGGAATAAAACTGCTATGTAAAACTGCAACCAATATCTATCTAGAGCGACAATAACCTCGTGCAGGTACAGTATTGACAGGTTGACACAAATGTTTAGCATCAAAAGAGGAGGTATATTTTTTTACTTCTGGAACCGTCCAAGTAGAAGACCTGGCTGTGGCCAGAGAGGTTTGAAAGCTTGCCAATTATGATAAATATGGATTTGTATATAAGTACGGGACAACCTCAAAAATTGGTTATTGTGTAAGGCTTTCATTTCTAGATAAAACGCTACAACTTTTTCCAATACTACGTAACACATTTGTATACAGTTACTGCGTAACGTCTTTTTAAACAGAATACTGTGTAACACCTTTGCTAACAGTATACTGCGTAACACATTTGTAAACAGTATACTGCGTAACACTTTTGTAAACAGTTCACTGTGTAACAGCTTTGTAAACAGTATTCCGCGTAACACATTTGTAAACAGTAACAGTTACACCTTTTTAAATAGTATACCGCGTAAGACTTTTCTATACAGTATACTGCGTAAATCCTTTGTAAACCGTATTCTGCGTAACACCTTTGTGACAGTATACGGCGAAACACCTTTTTAAACAGTATTCTGCGTTAAC
Source organism: Mopalia muscosa (assembly GCA_031763545.1). Lineage (NCBI taxonomy): Eukaryota > Metazoa > Mollusca > Polyplacophora > Chitonida > Mopaliidae > Mopalia > Mopalia muscosa. The sequence continues at coordinate 15,331 of JARFOD010101409.1, forward strand.
ACCTTTGTAAATAATATACTGCGGAGCCCCCTTGTAAACATTATACTGCGTAACATCTTTGTAAACCGTATACTACGTAGCACTTTTGTAAACAGTATACTGCGTAACACCTGTGAAAACAGTATACTGCGTAACACCTGTGTAAACAGTATACTGTGTATTCACTTTTGTAAACAGTATACTGCGTAACACCTTTGTAAACAGTATACTGCGTAACACCTGTGTAAACACTTTACTGCGTGGTACCAGTATTTCACATATTTGACGATCCACCTAGACGTATTTCAGTTTTGACTTTGCAGGTGATTAGTGGGACACGGACAAAACAACCTCCAGACAAATCTCCTGTGCTGGTCTGACTTTGCTTAAAGACTACTATTACCAAGTTCCGCTTTATCAGCTGCGAATATAGTTCTTAATAAAAGTAGTGTATTTTCTTGTTCTTTGTTCTGCTGCTGCAAAATTGTTTTAGAGGAGTATTTGATATTGATGTGGAGTAATTGAGTCAATTTGAGTGGGGGTTTCTGGTAAATTTAATAGTATAGCCTATACTGTTAGAAGAACCTGGTCGGATCATGTTCGATCAGCAAAAACCTGGTCATTGTTTTCACTAGGGTTTTATTGGTAAGATTTGAACAGTGACCAGGTCTTTTCCTTGTCTTACCTTATCACACATTATTACCAAGGTTTATTTGGTCTAAAAGTAAGATGTCAGTTGTTCATGTTCAATTTCGAAAACTAAAAAATTCCTATCACATATTCGGCTAACTAGCTGGCCCCAATAATTCTTTGAAGTTATGTACGTTCCATTTGAATTTATCTATAGGGACACCTTTTTGTTCAAAATGTTACCTCAGCCAAATAAATATTGGCAACTTTTTGGAACAACTCTTTATCGGTAGCCAGTTTTAGAAGGCATAAGTGAGTTACAGTTTCTTTTGGACAAAATGCCGAAATAAAATTGGTCTTTGTTACATTTTTAACAAATTTGTCTTTGTTGGAATGGAGGAAGTAATCACATTTTTGGGGGATATAAATGTAAACTGAAGATTATAATTCTAAGATACTTTGTATTTCTGTTCGTGGTCTAAATTATTCATAGTAGAATTAGGCAATTTAATATTAAATTTCATATTTTGAAATTA
>JARFOD010101420.1:0-16474 GCA_031763545.1 Mopalia muscosa
TCGCCTCTTACGATCGACCGAGGAAGCCGAGGGAGTACTCTGCAGGGCCATGGCCCACCCGCTCCCTCACGGGGCCAAGAAACACTAGAAGATTTTGCTGTCAAAATTTGAGAGATTATCCCTGTGTGGTACCATATACATGTACCTTTATATAAAAGCATGCAGAATGACACCCCCGATCACCTTTGACAACACTCAGATATTTCAAAATTTATTTCCCATGCTACCAATCAATGTTACAAATACAAGAAAAAGAAAACCAGCACACCAGTCTAATAGACACAGATACATGCTACCCCATATACCATAACAAAAAAAATATATCAAAGATTTGCAAACATTATCAAAAAGTTTGTGAAAGAAGCCATTCAATTAAATACTGAACTGAGTCAGCATGCAGATAGAAAGATACGATATATTAAACTGACTTGGCCAATAGGGCTTTTGCGGAGGATTTGGCCAGCAGTGTTCGATCCCTTTCTTCATCTACAATTTCCTGTTGGTATGGATTATTCCCCTTGCTAAATTTTCTGAACCCATCACCAGATGGCACTGTTTCCTCTAGCAAGAATTCAAACTTCCTACATGTATGAAAATAGCCATAATGAGTTGGATGAATCAATAGTTGTTGTGTTTTTTTTAAGATAGATGTGGCTTGTTTGTTTGATTGGGGTTTTACGCCATTGTTAAGGTTATTTCACTCATGACAGCGTGCCACCCTATGGGTGAAGGAGAGCACCCTTGACACCACTGGCAAGAAATAGGACAAAAACATCACAAACAGATCAGCTTTAAGTGTCTCTTTCGCTCTGATTGCAGCATGGCAACCGGAAGCAAACACACTAGGCCAATGGCGCACTAGAATTAAGTGCAACACACCACAACAAATCCACCTTTATCTCCGACAGTTACAGGTCTGATTGTGTCAGACGTAAATTGTGTTATGAGTCAAAAAAGTTGAAAAAAATGTATCCCCATTACAACAAATGATAAATTCAGCACCAAATGAGGAATGAAAAATAAAAATATGATTTTAAAGACTAAGTCCATAACCAAACTTTAGAGATAATCCTTGAAATTGAAATTAAATCCATAATCCTTTAATCCATTATGATAATCCAATGAATGATAGCATGATGAGATGAAGGTATCTTAATCAGTGACACATATTCCCAACTTAAAAAAAGTTATAAAATAGCAGCAAATATCATTTCATTTCACCAATTATAGAAATTAAGTAACCCCAAAATTAATAAAGAAAAACATTTCTAAAAGACATAGGCCTACCTGCTGTTGCCATTAGCAACAATGTCATCGTAATACTTCTTATCATTAATGCCCATAACATCCTTTGTTTTCCTGCAAATTTACACACACAAAAAAAATTTCCGAATTTTTTGGCAGAAATTGAATTAAAATGAGATAATCTCCTTTTAAATTAGGGTACTTTTCCTCTGCAAATTATGATCAGTTTTTGTTTGTTAATTGACTGGATTTGATGTCATAGCTTAACATATAGCCCTTAATAAATAAGCCAATCACCGGTTTTCGGACAGCTTGTTTTTCTGTCATTTTTTGATACAGAATGATATTAAAATTGAAGATCAGTGTTTCGTGAATAACTTTAAGAAAAGAGCATCTCCAGAGAGCTGTCTGAAGGTTAATTAAGACGCTTTTAATCAGTCACATGACTTTCTTAAGTGTTTGAAAGCCGGTGATCAGAGTATACTATGATGGGTTGACATTTATCCTTTTGCTTCATACGGGTTCAACATTTGCACTCAAGGTTATTTCACTTATACATGGCCCACTCGCTCCCTCATGGGGCGTAAACTGCTACACAACCTTGATAGACAAAATTGATTTGAAGATCTTGGTTTGTATGACTGGTGTTTAACGCCGTAGTAAAGGGTATTTCACTTATATGAAAACTGATTGTGCACTTCACACAGTTACTTGCCTAATTACGATGGAATACTGAGAAGAAACTTTGTTAAAGCATACACGCGATTCCTTAAGCCACACTGTGTGGCTCGCTCATATTTCTGATGATTGACAGATGGACTCCCGTAAACTGTGCATCGAAGTAGGATAAGTAAGCACAGAGACTAACCATTTAGCCATGGGCCACAATTATTTTGGGACAGCTTTTTTTAAATGATAGAAAACACTTACGGTAAGCTGTTGGTTGTCCATGATACATTCTGAGACACAAGCTGAAAATGAAAGTGAAAGTAAAGTTTAATTTAACTGACCTACTTTGGCTCATATGGAATACAACAGCAAATAACAATCTCTATAACACCAACAAAAAAAAAAGAGAAATTGAGAATGAGTTTGTTGAATGTTTGTTTGTTTGATTGTGTTTTAATGTCATACTCAAGGTATTTCACTCATAAAACGACTGATGGTCCTGTTTACACTGTTCCTTGCCTTATTACAGTGGAAAACCGTACTTGAAAATAAGCTGCCCCAATAGATCTGCTTCATGTTGCCCTTCAGCTCATAGAGCACCAGGGCAATATGAAGCTCCCACAAATGATTTGTCTTGTTTGTTTGATTGATTGGGCTTAAACCTCATACTCAAGAGTATTTCACTTATATGACGACATGCCAGCCCCATGGGTGAAGGAAACCACCCTTGACACCACTGGCAACAAACAAAGACAGGACGGGACAAATGCAGGACAGCAACAGAACGCAAAAAAAACACCACAAACTGATCAGCTTCCTGTTCCCCTTTAGCTCTGAGAGCACCAGGGCAACTTGAACTCCCTCCAATCACCCGCACAAATGATTTGGCAGTTTCATTGAGGTTTAATGCTGTACTTAAGGTTAGTTCACTCACATGACAGTGTACCAGCCCAATAGGTGAAGGAAACCACCCTCAACAACACAATCACAAAAAACAAAAGTAAAGCCATCACAGATCAGCTCCTTGATGCCCCTCAGCTTTGAAAGCACCAGGGCATCAGGATTGTTTGCTTGTTTGATTGGGGTTTGTCGTCCTCAAGGGTATTTCACTTATGTGACAACAGATTGGCAACTTCACAGTGTTCCTTGCCTAGTTACTGTTGAAAACAATAAACAATAAACAACTTTAAATCATAAAACACTCACTGCATTGTAATAAGCTGCTTCCGCTTCAGGAAGTAAAGTTTTGATTTCGTTCATTTTCTTCATCTGCGTGATTCTGGCTTCTCCTACATCTGGTGGTGGCTTCGGTTGTTGTTGTTGTGATTCGGGTAGCTGGTGTTGTTGTTGTGATGAAACATTTTTTTGAGCTTCACTTTTGGATGGGGAGGTCTTGAAATCTAACGCAGTCACTCCCATATTCTCTATCATTGTTTTGTAAATGTCCATATTGTAGGCTTCAACCTATAGGGGAGAAAATAGTTGATGGATGGATTGATTGATTGGCCTGTTTGTTTAAGAGTATTTCACTTTTATAATTGTGGTGTATTCCAACAATGATTGACACTAACACAACCAAGATGTGAAGTATTTTGATAATATTGGAGAGCTCATTTTCCTCCAGTGCTAAGTATTTGTTTATTTGTTTGATTGGTGTTTAACGTTGTACTCAAGGGTATTTCACCTATATGACCACGGATTGTCAACTTCACACTGTACACAGCCTTAATATGGTGGAAAACCGGGCAAACTTTGTAAAAACCACCCCCGCGATTGCCGGAGCCACAACATGTGACTCGCTCATATGCCTGATGGTCGACAGGCGGACTCGATTCCGTGAACGGTAAATTGAAATGACATTCATAAGAATATAAAAAAATAACACAAGAGAAATAGTTGGCACAAAGCAGATGACAAGATTGCCACCCTTAGTTATAACAAACTTCCCTTAGCCAGAGGGCATCCGCCACGAAGACAAAAACTGTGTGCAAACTAGGAGTCCTTCCACTGAACAATATTCAATACTATACTTACTTGCTGCCCGAAGTAGATGAGTTGAAGTTCTTTTTGAGACTTGTATTTGAGCAACTGATGATAGAGTTTCTGACATTTCCACATTCGGAAATACGTCTGGATGATTGTAGCTGCCTGGTGTTTCTCTCTCTGCGCTTCCCGTAATCTTTGTTCCGCCAATTTCTTAGCATTTCGTTTTCTCCATGCTTAAAATTAAAAGACCGTGTTGAAATGTAAAGAACATTTTCAGAAACATCAGTGGGTACAAATGACTGTGTGTTTGATTGGCATTTAACAGTGTACGCTTTTTCTTAAACTTGGATCAGCCGATTTCTTAGCATTTCGTTTTCTCCATGCTAAAAATTAAAGGAACGAGTTGAAATGTAAATGACATTTTCCAAAACATCAGTAGGTACAAACAATTGTTTGTTTGTTTGATTGGCATTTAACACTGTAGATTTTTCTTAAACTTGGATCAGCCAATTTCTTAGCATTTCATTTTTTCCATGCTTAAAACTAAAAGACCGAGTTGAAATGTAAATAACATTTTCAGAAACATCAGTGGGTACAAATGACTGTGTGTTTGATTGGCATTTAACACTGTACGCTTTTCTTAAACTTGGATCAGCCAATTTCTTAGCATTTCATTTTTTCCATGCTATAAAATAAGAGACTGAGTTGAAATGGGAATTTTCCAAAACATCATCTTAAATGAAAAATTCCCTGGTTTTATTTCTTTCTCAAACGTATTTCAATTACATGATGACAGATTGTCCTTTTCTCCCTACTCCTAACTTAAATATGGTGGAAAACTTGAAAGAAACCTCATGAAAACCATCTTCCCTCAAACCTTGGAGGTCAACCAGGGTACCTGATGCTGTGAGAGGTACATCAATCGTAGTTTGTTTGGGATTGGGGTTTAACATCCTTTTATTTGACGACGGATTGTCCACTTCACACTGTTCCTTGCCTTATTACGTCGGCAAACTGAGAGGAAACCTTGTAAAAACCAGCCCCCCCAGATTGCCAAAGCCACATCATGTGATACCCTCATATACCTGATGGTCGACAGACGGAGAGAGGTACATGGAAGGAGAATCAATGGTCCAACATGCTATCCACCGAGCCATATTCTCTCCAAAACTAACAGATCAATTACCTTCTTGTAGCACCATGGCGACCCTTTCCTCTTCACGTTTTTTCTCTTTGATTTCCCGTCGTATTTTGTGCCCTCTCATCACAGACTGTATCCTGACTGCGGCTTTATGTCGGGCTTCAATCACAGGTGTGATGGCCTTACGAGTCTTAAATCCTCGGAATGCTGTAAAAAAAGCCCAATGATTGAAAGATTGTTTGTTTGATTGGGGCTTAACGCCGTACTCAAGATTATTTCATTAATATGAGTGTACCAGCCAAATTGGTGAAGGAAATCACAGGATGTCACTGGCAGAAAACAAGGACAACAAACAACCACAAGTCGCTATAGAAAGACATCACACATCAGAGTTTAATTTCGTACTCAATGTATTTCAGGTATATGACGAGGGATTGCCTTGGTGGAACACCAGGGCAGCAGGAAGCTCCCACCAACTGAATGTCCCAAGACAGTCAAGAGTTTGCCCAAAATCAGTAAACAAATACTGCCCACCTAAATCTTTAATCCAATCAACCTTCTCAAAAATGAGTCAAATCCCCTTATACTAGAAATAAAACTCCTTCTCGACCTTGAAAATAAATTTTTGTATTATACCTGTTTGTATTTGAACTGCTGCCATTTTCCGCTTAGCAAAGATCGGTGAGTATTTTTTCCGAACAAGCCAGCCTCGAATATCTGAAACCATAAAAAAAATAATTTAACATAACATTACAACAAAAGTTGCTCAAAAAATTTATTTTTCCCGTGTGGTAGACCGTTAAAAGCAACCCTAAATAAAACCAAATAGAGATGGCCTGGCCTATATGACAATTGAACACATTGACCTACAGTAACAAACTGATTGAAGTTTAACGTCGTGCTGAAGTACTGAACGGACTGTCCACTTCACACTGCACCTAGCCTTCTGACAGTGGAACCCTCGTAAAAACCACCCCCGCGATTGCCGGAGCCACAACATGTGATTCGCTCATATACCTTATGGTCGACAGACAGACTCGATCCGGTGAACAGTAAATCAAAGCAGGTTCAGTTAAGTAAGCGCTCACGCTTGCACTAGGCCACAGCCCCGAAATTTTTTTTTGTCATTTTATCATACGATAAATCATCCCAAATAACAATTTGGAAGCTATTTAAAAGACTTTGAAATTGTGCCTGAGAGGCAGAGAGGAATTTTTCAGTTAGAAAGCATCAACATCTCTTCAGAAAACATAAATTTGTTTGATTACATGTGTAATATTGTCACAACAAGCATAGATGTTCGGATTGGTCATAAACGAAATCTGGGGTTATTAAGGAAATCATTTTACAACTACTAGAACTGTACCTTGTATTCAACATAACTTAAAAGTACAAAAAAAAATATTTAAAAAAAACGCAAGATACATGAAGGTAGGTCTGACTCGAGAACCTACGTTTCTGAGCAATGACTGAGCTCTGTTCCCTCTTCCAGCGGAGTTGATCATATCGTTTCATGGCCAGCCATCGTCTAGCACATGCCTGGACCATCAAGATTCTCTTGTGGTACACCTCATACTTCCTCGTTAACTCTTCTACATGATAATATTTAAGAAACACCTGAAAACAAAAGATAAATGGTCTCGTTAACAGGTAGAAAATGTTTACAAATCTAGGTCTACCTGAAACTTGATGTGTAAAAAACCTGTAAAGAAAATATGAGTAAAATTTTCAGAAGTGTATAAAAAACAAAAATACAGTATAGAAAAACTGATTGCGTTACTGACTTACATAAAGATACATGGTTTATTTGTTTTTCTTGGGTTTTATATCATACTCAAGGGTATTTCACTCATATGATGAGGAATTTTCCATTTATCATTGTTCCTTGCTTGAACCGATGGGAAACCTTGCAAAAATAATCACCGAGATTGCTGTTTGTTTGATTGGTGTTTAACGTCGTACTCAAGGGTATTTTACTTATCTGACGACGGACACAAATATAGAGCATCACAAACAAATCTGCTCCCCGTTACCCTTCAGCTCTGCGAACATCAGGGCAACAGAAAGCAACCTCTGTGTTCGCCTCTTACGATCGACCGAGGAAGCAGAGGGAGTATTCTGCAGGGCCATGACCCACCCGCTCCGTCACGGGGCCCGAGATTGCTGAAGACATACATCATGTGACCCACTCCTATACCTAAAGGTGACTGACGAAGCTGAACCTGTGAGCAGTGCATCGAGGCAGGATCAGTAGGATGAGACGCTACCCTATCAAAATGGCTAATAGAACATTTTAGTTGGATGTTTAAAAGTAAATCCTATTCTGGTAATCCTCGACAAACAGGCATTCTTTCATCGGAGGCTATAAAGAAAGACTTTGTACAAAAAACATACCTTTGTCTTTCCTAACTGCCAATTTTTAAGTTCTAAATTCTCGAGCAAGTGTCTACAGTTTTCTCTGGTGATGTCTGGAATCTTGCTGAACCCAAACCCCAGGGCATAATATCTGACAAAACAAAATAAAAACTTTAATTATTGATTGATTGGTGTTTACCGCCATGCTCACTTATAGAACAACAGAATAGCACCACATTAATAAAATTTGAAGCGCTTTTCCTTGTTTGAAATTTTTTAATTTTTTTTTGCATGTCTGCTAAGACAATATAAGATAATAATCCCCACAAAGACAGTAAGAACTTTTCATAATTTCCGTTTACAGCCTGGCAAGTTATTATTTTTTTAATTTTCTCTCAAAAAAGTGTAAACCATTTTAGTAAATTCTGAAAAACCTTTAAATTTTCAGACCTAAAAATTTGAAATTACCGTTTGAGAAAATCGGTGAATGTGATCCTATGGGAGTATCCCTGTCGTCTGATTTTTGTTGTTTCCAGGACTCCCGTGTAGCGTAACTGTGTCGTAACTTTCTCCGGGTTAAAATGACCAGCCTCTTTGTCGTCATTCGGCTTGATACATCTGAAACAAGAAATTGCACATGTGACCTCTGTGACCTTGACCTGGTTGTCTCAGTTGTGGGACTTTACATGTGCATGATACAACTGGCTCATTCCTGGCAAACATTTATTTTGAAATTCTTCAGTAACACTAAGGCTTGAGCAATATAGGAGAGAAATTCACCCAAAATGATACATCAAAATTTTTTTTTGCATAATTTTGTTTTCAGGGGTGGAAATTAACCTTTTCGTGATCAGGCCAGCCGGGCCTGCAGGTCCCAAGAGTTGACCAAGGCCAAGGTTTTGACCCCCTTGTCGGCTTAGGCCTAATTTAACACCCTTGTGTTTGCCATACATAAGTTTTTTTAACTCTGATGAAGGCATACCAACCCAATGGGTGAAAAAAATTAGTTATCATATAACAAATGTTTTGTTTGGGGTTATACGCTGTACTCAAGGGTATTTCACTTATGTGATGTGAGATAGTTCACTTCTTGTTGAGCTGTGGTTAAATATGGTGAAATGCCGGATTTGTGCAACACAAACCACTCCTACATGTACGATTGAAGGAAACGCTTCCCAAGACTCATACATATACTCTAGGTTTGTTTGTTTGTTTGGGGTTTAACGTCGTACTCAAGGTGTATTTCACTTATACATGTATGATGATGGATTGTCCACTTCCCACCACTCCTTGCATTATTAAAATGGAAAACCGAGAGGAAACCTCATAAACGCCACCCCCGGGATTGCCAGAGCTCAGAAAAGCGCACTCGCTAACCATTAAACCATATACCCTAGGTTGACAGAGAAATGAAACAAACTGCTATTGGCTAGCTTATTTTTTATTTTTTGTGTGAGACCTACCTGACAAAATGAGGTGAACCAGCCACCATCTTTGCTAGAAGATCCATCAAGGAATTACGGAAATATGTGGCCACCGTTTGCTGTGATCTGGACACAGATGTCGATGACGAACTCGGGTTCTACAACGAAGCAACAATTACCTTTTGAAATATATAATTTTAATAGAAGTGTGTAATAATTTTTTTGTTTGATTGATTGGGGTGACATTATACTTAACTTACATGACAAGAGGGCCAGCCCCACTGGCAACAAAAAAAGACAAGATAGGACAATCACAGGACATATTAATACAAAGACACCACAAACATGATTCTTTAAATGAGTCTACAATATGGATTTGGGTTACGTGATGTAATACACTGGATCAGAATTGATTATTTTGAGATCATTGAAAAAACTGTTAGGTGATTGGTTAAAATTCCACTGAGGAGGATGTTGATTGGTTAAGACTCCACTGAGGAGGATGTTGATTGGTTAAAACTTCACTGAGGAGGATGTTGATTGGCTAAAACTTCACTGAGGAGGATGTTGATTGGTTAAAACTACACTGAGGAGGATGTTGAGTGGTTAAAATTCCACTGATGAGGATGTTGATTGGTTAAAATTCCACTGAGGAGAATGTTGACTGTCAAATGAGACTATTGTGTACTCACAATGCATCACAGATGACGTGTGATGAAAACATGTACATGTAATATGCCCTAATTTTATATGAGAAGTTCTTTAGATCACCTAAAACCTAACGTTAGAAATTTAAATGTACCTTTCAATTTTCGGAAAAGTATGACTTATACTTACATGAACTTTGTGAATAGCTTTGCCCTGTGAGTTGTTATTGGACTGAACAAAACAAGAACAAACAACATCAATAAACAACAACAACAACATGCCACAATGTGTACAGCCTAGCTTAGTTATTATGATTTTGTGAAAGGAAAAATTAGAAACGACGTAAGTGAAGTGAAAATTATGTTTTTGACAACGTTCGTGGTCATTTTTATCATATGTATCCTGTTAAGATTAACAAAATTCTTCAGATACACATTTAAATACAAATTTCATAAAATTAATAAATTTTATAATTTTTTTTTAAAATAATACCTCTTCGGTTAATATGAGAGACAACTTTTGTTGAAATTTACTAATTATTAAAAAAAATTACAGGTAATTATTGAAAAATAAATAAAGGAAAGGAAGTGAAATAGAAAGAATGAAAACAGCAACTGTTGTTCTACATTATTTCACTATATGACTGATACAAAAGTAAACAACTTTTGAATGTGTCAGGGCTTGACAGAATAGCAGATAACAGAATAATAAATATCAGTACATAAAACCTCGAACAAGAAATAGCAAAAGTTTGTTATGAGCGAAAAATGTAAAAGTAACACCGTTAGTATAAATCGTTTTCCTTCTGACATTTTTGAAGTCGGGGTGGGGGGAGTTTTCATAGTAGGCCTAGTACCAATTATTTCACTTACATAACAGACAGTTTTTTTCACTCTTGGTAAACAAAGGCTTTAGAGATTGAAGAGATTTAGTGGGTATTTTTGTATTTAAAACTAGCAGTGACAGTGAAACAAACTGTGTCTATCGAAAATATCTTCTTTTTTTTTAGAATTTGAGGTAATTCTTTAAAGGTTGTGTTCGGGGATAAAATGTTTAATACTTACAACCATATTGTAGATCTGTAAACAACAACAACACAACACAGACATTACAACAGGAGAAGTCAAATGTAGACATACCATAAACAAATAACAACAATTTATACATACAGATCATTCACAAATAAATATAACATGTAATTAATTTTGACAGCTGAATGAAATTTCAGTTATATGACCATGATGTGTGATTTAATCCACCAGCACAAAGCACTACAAGGGTTGCAAACAAACGTTAACACGTTGGACAATCTGTTGGAAAAGTCATTTTCACCAATGCTTAGTAAAAACACTCTGATCAATTGGTGTTTTACACTGTTCTTAAAGTTATTTCACTCATAATACAGTAATAAACACTAGCTCAACAATAAAATATGTTTTTGTTTGTTCCTTTTAATGTAGTTTAACGTCATGCTCAAAAATATTTCTCTTAAGTGAAGACAGATTGTCCACCTCACACTGGTCCTTTCCTAATTACGATGGAAAAACAATTGTTGTTTGTTTCATTGGGGTTTAAAGATGTACTCAAGGGTATTTTTTTGTGCTGAAGGAAACCACCCTCGACGAAACTGGCAACAAACAAAGACAAGACGGGACATATACAGGACAATAACAGGACAAAATACAGACACCACAAACAGATCGCTCCAGGGCAACAACAAGCTCCCTTTCAACCACCCGCAGTGGAAAACGAAAGGCCATAATAAATTAAGTGTGTTGCTATGTTAGAAAGTTAAGCTTCCTCCTATGTTAAGCTACTCTCTTAATGAACTGATTCTTAATAGTCTGAGGGCTAAATTTCAGGACAAAATATATGTAATAAATTCTTAAAGGTAACCTGTAATTGGTAATATCCGAAATCTATTAACTAGAAGTATGCAACTGCCATATAGATAAGCTAACCGGCATTGGGGACCAAGCCTCCTGTTAAAATGTATCATGTGACATAGCACATAAGAAAATTCAGAAGAACGAAACTTTAAAAGTGATGCATTATTGGAAATTGCTAGCGTTCCTCTATCATAATGTTTCTAACTAAACAAAACGCATTTACCTAGAGTAATATGTGCCTTTTAAACAGGCAATAAACGGCAACTAAATTGACAAATATTAAGCCAGTCGTCCTAAGGAAAACAATTTCTTTACGCAGTGGCTGATTAGGGATGAAATTCATCATAGTTCCTCACAAGTAAAGGACACATGTCTGAAATGTGACATCACCGTTTCTTGCTGGTCTACAATGGGATGGACATTACTATACGGCAGTTGCATACTTCTAGTTAACAGACTCCTGGTAATATGAATTAATAATATACTTTACATGCCATACATACGACAGCAGATAAATAAATACATGTCAAATATAACTATACAAAAATTAAACAAAGGTATCTCTGCATTCTGCATAAGTAATGAGCAGTTATCATTAGATATTGCAATTCGCCATGCATGCACAAAATTGTGGTATATATATATATGGTATATTAAACGATAACATGCAAATTAAACAACTTTGTAACAATATGTTTTAAAGCCAGACTAATTAGAGCAATTTACTAATATCTTAATTGGTGCCGTCCTTAATACATGATTTTGTGTTTATGTTTGTTTGTTTGTTTGGAGTTTAACATCATACTCATGCGTATTTCACTTCTAGGATGATGGATTCTCCACTCAGCCTTCCATAAAACAGAAGAGAAACCTTGTACAGTATAAAGGCCCTGCGATTGGTGGAGGCACATCATGTGACTCCTTGTAATACTCAAGGTTGATAGATGAACTACAACCTACGGACCTACTTCAGAGGATGATCAGGAGGCCAACACGCTAACCTCATGCCCTTTAACCTGTGAACTTGGACTTCTAAATTCATGTATTAAGATTGTTTGTTTGTTTGTTTGATTGATTGGTGTTTAACGTCGTACAGAAGGGTATTTCATTTTTATGACGACGGATTGTCCACTTCACACTGTACACAGCCTTATTACTACAGCACCGTGCTGACCCACCAAATGAAAGAACCCGTCCTCAACACCATGGAACAAGATGAAATGTTGTATTTATTTACATTCACAGAACGTGATGATTCTCAGCATGAAGAAACCAAAAATAGTGCGAACCTTGACCCCTAATGAAAATGAAAGTAGTGATCGACAACATCTAATACCCACAATCCAATCTGACCAATTTTGTTTTCCTTCCGTGGAATTCAGTGGAAATTATTTAACTAATATGATGACCCAGATTCCAAATGAATGGATGAAAAGATGAAAGGCAATTTACAGAGCAAAAAACATGTTGTGATTATACAAATTTACAGTGCAACACTCCTTTATAGTGCATTCTTACGTATGAATTATTTTGTCAGACTTTGATTTAACTGAATATTTTCTGCAACCCATTAAAATAAATGTCAAATTTGTTTAATTTTACAGTAAAATATTAAGTTTCAGCAGACATTTCCTGTACATGAAAGCAAATTCTAACTTTGAAATTATTTAATCAAAAGTTTTGTTTTTTTTTGTATTTCAGTTTGCAAGGCTTCTATCAATCCCCATGTCAAATGTGCTTGCTTCATAAACAAATTAATGTTTATAAAAATAAGCAGCGAAATTGTGATAGATTTGAACATTGTTTTCATGAATTGGGTGCAAAGTGATAATATAACATACTAATGCAATGAATGACCATGATAAAAGATATAATGAATTTACAGGAGATGAATATAAATCATTAAAATAATAAATAAATCATTTTTCTAGTGATTTTTTTATTTATATAATAATTTTATTTTATTAAACTGTGAATGAAAATAATGTGCAGTTCCATACAACCTTGAAAACTTCAACCAATAAAATGTGCGGAATTTGTTTTTATTTTACTGCATGAAAGTATATAAAATTTGCATGAAATACAATTAACCCCATGCTTGAATAAAATACTTACTAAAAACTGATATATTTGGAACAACATCCATATGACTTTAAGTAAGACTAGCTAATACTGATTTTTTGTTATTAAAATTGAAAAAAAGAACAAACCAGTTAAGCAAAAGGGAATGTGGAGAAAGAAAAATGCTACTGAGAATCGAACGCTGGATCTTTGAAGGAAATCAACTTTGACTGGACATCACTGAAAACGAACAATGACAGGAGAATCACATGACGCAAAATAAAGATGCCACTAACTGATCAGCGTCTAAGCTCTGAGTGCACCAGAACAACCCTTCCAAGTAGGCCCCGTACAATTCTGATCCTGCCCACTCCACAGCAATTATTATTTAAAAATTAGACAAAAAGCAGCAAATTATAATTTTAGTAAACCTCGCCTCCTGAATGACGCTAATTCAAGAATCTTCATCACTCTGCCGCTGCTCCAAATTATTAAAGTAAGTTCGCTGACAAAGCTATTACAAGTAGTTATACCCAATAAAGCAGAGGCAAGAGTATTTATTTCAATGGGGTTGGCCAGAGGCTACAAAGGGAAATAAATCTGTTATGAGAGGGACAAGCGGGTGATTATAATTGCCCGATCACAGCAACATTATGTTTAATGTTGTTCAATGACATTGGTGCCTCTGCCAGTTATATGAGCAACAGATTTATCTTCCTTTTTAGCTAACGGCAACCCCGTTCCCAAGGGAAAAGACACATTAATCTGATACCACAGTCTAGCCTAGAAAAAAAATGGACAAAAACGATCCCTTGGCAACTTATTTACCTCCCAATCGTCCATGCCATGAAAACATTTAAGAACACATTTAATAAAAATAGAATGTTAATAGTAGAATTAAAAGGGAAATCTTAAATGTCAGCCATGTTGAATTCCACTTCCTTAGCAACCAACCCGATTCTCACCTTACTTCCTCCCATACTGCCGGTGGCATTCTTCATGCTGTACAGGTTAAGGGTACTTGTACCACTGACAGGAGAATTAATTGCACTTGACTTAGAACTGGAGCCTTTTGAAGAACCTGTGCTTCCATAGGCAAGATTTCCTGTCAACAAGAACAATAAAACACATCAGATGACGATTGATTGAATTACTGATTGAAAACATTTCTTATGATCCCAAAACAAACCAAAAATTGAATATTTTTGCCTCAAAAACGTGAATATTAAATATTTTGAATTGTTTATTCAATGTTGGGTTAGCTAATGGATTGATTGCTAAATAATTTTACTGATTAGTTGTGATTGACTAAGAAATGGATTAATATTGATTGATCAGTCTACTCATTGCATTAATGACTAGGCTTTGTTTAAAAAAATCATTTTCAGTATTTTATAACCTTTACTTGTAATATCTAGCCTTGCAGTCATATTTGTGTATTCAAGATAAACTTTGCCAACAAAAAATGTTGGGTAGGCAGGTCAGCACAAGTTGCAAAGACAAAAGAAGTGCTTTCTCAGCCGTTTTCTAACTTGGAATTTTGCTGGTTTGTTAGATTGGGGTTTAACATCATACTCAAAGTAATTTCACCATGGATTGCCCATTTCACAATATTCCTTGCTTAAATACGGTCGAAAACAGAGATTAAACCATAAAAACCACCCAGCGATTGCCGAAGCTACATTGTGGCTCACCGATCTAGGTGAGACAGACTCTAACCCATCAACAGTACATGGAAGGAGGATTAGTAGGCTGACATGCTAACCACTAAACCATGGCCCCCATTTCCCGCTGTGAATCTTACCTGTTCTGGTGAGAGGGTTTTGGAACAAGGTCCTGACAACATGGACCTCTGACATCCTCAGTAGATTCAGGATCTCCACCGGAAACCGGTCACGATTTTTCTCCAAGAAACCATATCCACTGTAAGCAACCTGTAACATTATTCGATTAATGGATTATTTTTTGTTTTTGTTTTTCGTCCTACTCAAGGACATTTCACTTATATGACAATGAATTGTCGACTTCACATTATTCCTGGAAAACCGAGAGGAAATTCATCGACTGAGGTAGCCGAGGGAGTATTCTGCAAGGTCATGGCCCACCCGCTCGCTCCCTCACGGGGCACAAGTAGATGGGAAGATTTGTTTGTGATACAGATTTTATATTAGATAGTTTTTGTTTGGTTGGATTAGGGTTTTTTGTTGCGCTTCATGGTAGTACACTTATATTACGATGGGTTGTTCACTTCTCACTCTGCCTTATTAACATTTAGTAAATACCATCGCAACCAGGAGGGAAACAATGGGAATCAGTACTATAAGCGACACACCGATGTAGCTTAGCCAGATATCAAAAGTATGGTGTCCAAAATGGTGCTTTTACTTCACTTTTTAAATCATTGGGTGTCCAATTTTACGTTTAAATTGCCTGTTAAAAGTTTTTAAAACAGGGAGTCCAAATGAGTCAATTGCTCAATTCAGGGTGTCCAAAGCATGGTTGGACACCCCTCTGCCTATGCCCTTTCGTCAGCTTGAATATCTAATTAATTGAAATGACCAATGTAAAAAAAAGAATCAAAGTCTGAACAAAAATAAAATTATGTGATCTCTATTATAGTAATAGTAACAGTTATAGTAAAATAAATTGATTATGAAATTTTGTCATATCAAACAATGGGGCTGACTGTTACTGAATAAAGGGGAGTAACTGGACATGCATTTACATTGAGATTTTAGTCAAGCACATGTACCCCCAAATTAGAAAGAAGAAAACCCAGCCTGATATCTTACCTTTCCAGCATAATGATTGATACAGAAGATGAGGTTGTCTCCCTTTGGTCGGATGTAGTGTGAGGACTTGATGTTCTGGTGGAACTTATCTAAAAAAAAAAGATTTTACACCATTTTTAATAAATCTGATTTGAACTGCAACAGATAGAAGCATTAGTTATATTGTTTGTTTTGTTTGTTTGATTGAGGTTTAACGTCGTACTCAAGGGTATTTCACTTATATGATGACGTGCCAGCCCAATGGGTGAAGGAAACCACCCTCGA
>JARFOD010101431.1:0-16473 GCA_031763545.1 Mopalia muscosa
TTGCAATTTATATATATCATATGAGTTATTTACATTATTAAAATGACAAAAAGCACGGCGTTAAATCCTAATCAAACGAACGAGTCTCAAATCATGACCAAGATAGAAGGGTGGGCTTTATTATAATTTCTTCTAGGCTAAACAACACGTGACGTTAAAGATAACACGTTGTCTGACTGCCTGTGCATGGCACGTAACGCGAGAAGGTATGAGAAAATCCAATCGTGCACCTAACTCGAAGTGTTGCTCATCAAAAGCATGCCTGATTGTATGCTTGTTGGTTTATGCCACTTAAGCTTCACATTTTCCCCTCACGTGGCTGTTTGTTAGCACAATGGTAAAAAAATAATAATAATAACCCTAAACAACAACAACTGGGGGAGGGGTAGAGGCGGGATGCGTCAGAAACGACAACTGTCTTTTTTGTTATGCACGCGCTTAAAGTATTTAAGTCATAAGAGGATTAAGATTATTTACGGATAAACATTTCATGAAATTTCACGTTGGTTTCTTATTGGTTTCGTCTCATCGTTTCATGATTGTCCCTCAAGATCAGCTAGTCGTTAGTTTGGCACCAGATTTTGTTAGATGTAGAAAGAAACAGTGGAAACAATCTTTGTTTGATTTGAATAAGATTACCTTCTCGAGCCATTGACATCGTTTTCTACAAGTTCTGGTATAGATTTACATAATTTATATAAAAAAGTTATCAAATCCTTAGAACCGGTATCACAAAAAACCATCATTGGCAGGTTACAAAGACGGAGATTCCATCTCTCCATCATCTCACATGATATCTCTCTATATTTACGCTTGTATAGAGACCATCCTACACAACAGTGTTCATTTGTATCCTGACATGTTAATGTCCTTTTCAGATAGAGGACATGATAACATTAATGAGAGGATCGATTTCAAGACAGCGGACAAATCATAATGTCTCTATGGTTCGTACAATTCGGTTTTCTATTCATTTCAGAATTATTCTAACCTAGCCTATCTTGACAAAGGCATTAGATTATTTGCTTTTATATGACCATTCTGATTGTTTTAGTAATAAAAAAAATTAAATGTTGGTTTTCAGTTAACTTCATATCTCTTCTTACCTTATACCTAAATAGACAAAGTCATGATATTACTTGCTTCCATATGAATAATGCGAACACTTTAAATGCTTTCTGCTAAAAGAGAGCCTTGGCATACACATTCGTGATTTGGATTTTGTTGTCGGAAACCTGATGATCTAGATACTGGTATATACAAGATACTGTATTTGGTGCACTGACTATACAACTGGGCATATCGCTCATTAAGGATAAGATTTTATTTGACAAATGAGGACCATTTTGATATTGCTATGGGACAAAAGCTAAGAAAAATAAAATGCTAAGAATGATACTAAAATATATGATGTATATCTCCTTGCATTTATCCATTGGTTATCACCATTGTAGAAAGAAAATTTTCTGATTTTGCGATTCCAGTCGAGGTCATTTCACGGCTGCATGATTGGAACCATTTATCTGTATACCTGTGTGTATTCAAGCCATGTTCTTTTGCTCATGTTATATAACCTCTGTCTCGCTCTTTGTATTCATTTGTCAACAACATCGATGGCTTGTTCAAGCTGTTTATGACACTATATAATATCACTGCTTGACTGTATTTTATATGTTCTTTTATAGGCTTTACAGGCTGCTGTAACTATTTCTAAGGTTTGTTTTCTGTTTTACAGGTCGGGGTTCCAGATCAAATCGAAAGTATTGTTTCTAAAGGTATCCGATGCCAGTGGTTCACACTGTTTGAAGAGAGGGTGAAAAAAGTCTCGTTTTCATACCAAATAAAGTAAGTTAACATTATATTGGCTGTTACACATGGCCTCGCTTTCGTTCAGTCAATTCTGTAGTGAACTGCTTAATCAAATCCGGGTACAGACCCGAGTTAAACAACAGAAAATGTTAAATGACTGCAGACAACACTTGTATTTTTTAGTTTTTTTTTTACAGGAATCTGTCGACAGTATTAACACCAAATACTGACAGTGCGAAGTAGTCCTATTATATAAGGACTTAATGTTATCATATCCTCTATCTCAGTCTATCGACAGGATTTACACCAAATACCGACAAGCCAAAGTAGTCCTATTATTGAAAAAAACATTGTGTGCCACGTTGATTTTCAACAGTTAAGCAAGCAGAAAATATTTATCAAAACGTGAAACCTATGTTTTCGAGAAATGGTATTTTGTTTTCTCTCTTAACCTTAAAAATCTATGGACAACTCAGATACCCCGGAGAAACTAGCAAATCAGCAAAAAAGGCTACGGTTACTGGTAAAGAAAAATGAACTTGTCCCGCTGAATGTGCCGCTTAGTATCGTTGTTAAACCTAAAGTCACATTCTCACTGTGCGATTTTAAGTAATACTTAACGGAATTTCACTTATTTGCAACATTACGATTGATCAATAAAAAGGAGCAAGTATTCGACCAATCAAATTCAACGAAAATAGTTACTACACATCGTACCGAGAGAATAAAACAAAAAAAGTTCAGAGGAGTCGACTCCGAAAAATACATTAGTTGTTTAATAGGACAAATAGGTTCGATGACCTCTGTATACAATGGAAAGGAAGCATCGAACCCATGTTATGATATGCAAGGTCTGTCTAAATACAATAATATTAAATGCATATGCTTGATGTTTGTTTGCATACAAAATAAGCCGGTAAAGTGTTTGATTTTGTTGAGAACGGCCATTATGTAAAAATGTTGATCTTACCATTTTTTATTGAAACCTTTACCGTTACGATTGCCTGTTAAAATCTTAATCGTTGTCACTACTTGTTAAAACCGTAACCGTTATAATTGTAGAGCTAAAACCGTGTGTAGGCTTTTTATTGTCGATTATGTAAACTGATTTGACCTACGGGAACATGTGGTGCAATGTCAAGTATTTATTTCCTGTTTGCATTCTTTGCAAACTTAAAATTCTTTAACAGTTACGCATGTTAAATTAATTGCATAATAGAACCACGTGCTTTTGTCTTGATTCAAAGTATACATTTTTAATTAACAGGTATACTATAGGTAACCCGGTAAGTTTTTTAGAAGGGCCTCAACATCAGATAGGCTGGTTGTTTTGTTAATGGTTTTTTTACAGGAATCTATCGAAAGGATTTATACCAAATACTGACAAGGCAAAGTAGTCCTATTATTGAAAAATGTTTGTGTGCCACTTTGATTTTCACCAGTTAAGCAAGCAGAAAACATGTATCAAAACATGAAACCTATGTTTTCAAGAACTGGTATTTCGGTTTCTCTTTTAACCTTGAAAATCTCTGGACAACTCAGATACCCCGGGGAGACTAGCGAATCATCAGAATGGGCTACGGTTACTGGTAAAGAAAAATGAACTCTTCCCTCTAAATATGTCGCTTAGTATTGTTGTTAAACCTAAAGTCACATTCTCACTGTGCGATTTTGAGTAATACTTAACGGAATTTCACTTATTTGCAACATTACGATTGATCAATAAAAAGGAGCAAGTATTCGACCAATCAAATTCAACGAAAATAGTTACTACACATCGTACCGAGAGAATAAAACAAAAAGAGTTCAGAGGAGTCGACTCCGAAAAATACATTAGTTGTTTAACCCTTTCTTGCATGGAAAAGATTTTCAAATCAGATTTTAGCACCAATTGGTTTTTCTGATTGATTTGGGACATATAAATGGGAAATCGTCGAAATTTAAAAATCGACTACATATGGTTACTAGAATAGTCTTTATGGGTTTGGAAGTGATGGGTACCCAGTTTAGAATTTTGGTGGGGGTAAAGTTTGGTTACTATAGTTATCCGTATGCATGAAAGGGTTAGTATGACAAATTGTAATCCTGAAATAGGTTCGATGACCTCTGTATACAATGGAAAGGAAGCATCGAACCCATGTTATGATATGCAAAGTCTGTCTAAATACAATAATATTAAATGCATATGCTTGATGTTTGTTTACATACAAAATAAGCCGGTAAAGTATTTTATTTCGTTGAGAACGGCCATTATGTCAAAATGTTGATCTTACCATTTTTTATTGAAATCTTTACCGTTTCGATTGCCTGTTAAAATCTTAATCGTTTTCATTACTTGTTAAAATCGTAAACGTTATAATTGTAGCGCTAAAACCTTGTGTAGGCTTTTTATTGTCGATACTGTAAACTGAACTTGACGTCCGGAAACATTTGGTGCAAAATATCAATTATTTATTTCCTGTTCGTATTCTTTGTTTCAGATCTAAACTTTTATCAGACGCATATGCTATTGTTGTGGATAAGATCTTGCCAGCCTATAGAGACCTGAAGACATTTATTATTGAGGTTAGTCTATCATCCCAAGCCAAAGTTAAGACATGGAAGTATTAACATTGGCACATAAGAAACGTTAAACGTGTTATCTGGGACGACCAACTACACCTGACTGTTGTGCGGTAGAGCGTCGCTGAAAGGCTGGAGTCTCCGCGATTATAGGTACATGTACCAATAGAAATCCAACATATGAGATTAGCTCAGAATACAAATAGCAGCGCTATGTCGCATGGTCTCGCTATTGGCGTCTATGTACTATGTGTTTGGATAATGGGTTACTCAGGCTTGAATCGTATGCAGTGTGTTTGTTGGATTGGGTTTTTACGTAGTAGGTGAAGGATAAGATTATCCACGGCATTGGCTATTGAGTTTTCACAAGTATTAATAAAATCATATTTACATCTGACTAAACATGTTTTTTTAAACGTTTTTAAAACGTTTCCAGTGTTCAAATGTTGTTGATTTCTTTTAGATATTACATAAATCGATACTAATCGATTTAAAAACAAAAAATACCGTTTCATTGGTAAAAAACATTTTATGACATAGACGTATGAGGAATTGCACAATGACCATTTTGACTGTATCCACTAGCGCCCCCTAACAGGAAGATAAACAATCTTCACTATCGTGATAGCTATCAGTTGAAACATAATTGTTTGTTATAAATTAACACAAGAAGCTGTATTCAATATCATAAATGAACACCAACATGTGTTATTTTAAAAAGTTGATCGAGATGGCTATTTCAGTTTGATTAGATAACTTTTATTTGAAATATAGAGGCGTACACTAAGCCTGTACTTGGGCGAAAATGTCGGTTCGTATGGGTCTGTAGCCGAGTTGCAAGAACGTTAATTGGCATCCTCATTCCAAGGTTCAATCACTGGTCAAGGCAGGCGATTTTCTATTCTTAGTTTCTAAATGTATACAACATGTTGGAATCTTTTTTACATTTCCATTACTTTTTTCTATTCAACTTCCAGGAATATATTCCAAACTGTCGGCCGCAGTACGGTGTGTCATCATTCCCAAAGGGAGAGGAGTTTTATCAAGCAGCCCTCCAATGGCATCTGTCTGTGAATATGACAGCCAATCAGGTTCACGAGATTGGCTTACAGGAAGTCGCCAGGATTTCAAAACGCATGCGCAGGGTAAGACTGCCTTAAACAAAATATTTAGGACGAGTTTCCATTGCTTGTGGACGGTTGTATGACTTCGCCTCACAATATAATTTATTCGTGATGTTATGTAAGTCGCTATGGCTTACGAGTTTAGTACTCTCACTGACCAAGGGTTATGTATATATACAAATCCTTTTGTTGATTTCGATGACAAAAGGCAATCATTTTTCCGAGGATATCCAGCACAGCGTCAGTGCAAAGGAATTTAATTTGATCGTGTCATTTACGGCGTTTCAAATTGCAGTTGCTGTATTGTAGCTAAGGCTGCTGTCGTTTAACCGGCTGTCAGAAAATCAATTTTGCCAACGACTAATCAAAGTCTACTTGACGATGAAGGCTAAAATTGACTAGTATAGGATTTTCATTGGATGTTTAATAGTTAACCCTGTTTTCACAATCCTCGCGAAATGGGAATCTTTTTATCAGCGGATATAAAGAAAAACATTCGTAAATATCCGGTGATCAATGAGATAATAATTCTATCAACCGCGTGATGAAAATTGACAAGAAAAACGGAGAATGTAACTTTTACATGGTTTAACACGTTGGAGCATTGCCCTTTTTGTTTTCGAAAAGCTTTCGTAAATGAACCAGACCTAATAGTTAAATTTAACTATTATAATTCCAGATTTACCTTACTTTGTGAGAAAGTAACAATTCCTGGATGCCAGCAAATTGACCATTATCATTTAAATAATTCAACACATAAGATCGCACACAAGTTGTGCACTTCCGAAAAAAGTGAGACTCCTTATGATTCAATATGTCTGCTTATTTGTGAACTCTGCAGCGCCACAGGATATACTTAAATACATAGCAAATTCCTGACCAATTGTCCCTCATTTTTTAAAATATGTTATCAAAAATTCCCAAAACAATTGACAAATAAATTAATAAAATGTAAGGCACATATTCCAAGAATTCATTACGAATTTCTTGAAAATAATATTTCTGAAACAAAATTTCTCGAATTCGAATTTTTTTAACAACAGTCCTTATTTTCCTGTTGCCCTTTGATGTACGAATATATTACCTATGTGACATCTTTTTGTTCATTTCCACAGATTATTGAACGTCACAAGTTTACTGGGACAATTAAAGAGTATTATGAATACCTGAACGCCAATCCAAAATTCCACGTTACGTCAGAGGTGAGCGGTAATTAAACTGTTAAAGAGCATGCGCAATACTGGAGAGAATACTGACTATTTATAAAATAAACGTCATACTTTTGACTTTTTCGCTGTAAAATAAATGTCCCATATAGTGCTTAATTAAGACATCACGAAGGCCCTTGGAAGATACTGCCCTAGTCAGAGAGTCCGGATGACGAAAACTCCATGGTCATGACCTCCACAGCACCCCATATCAACCCAACCTCCCACCAAATCTTTTAACTTGCGAGATTTCAGCGCGCAGAGCATCAAGGGAAGCCACCCACATCTACACATTATGGTGATAGGTATAACCCTTCCTTATTCAAGAGTGTGGTGTTTTGCTCCCGCTCCGCACAACATCATAAGTAGCAAACCTTCATGATAATGTAACGGTTAATGCTAACCCAAAATGCAAGAGATTCCCTTACATCGCACCTCGCAAAGCATTTTGGGAAGTCAGGCACACCTTCATCTAGCCCCACAAGCCTTCCCTTCTTTTTTCGTTTAATGTAGTGCAGTGCCACTTCCATTTCGACAAGAATTGACGGTGTGTTAGCCATGTTGGTTATTTATAACTTAGGGAGATAACTCGGCTTTCCCTCTTCAACGGAGTGAAATGAGAGAATCCCTTGACTTCAACGTGTGACGTCCCAAGCTGTGTCCGTTTCTTCTCGCGAGATCATAACGCTATCGGTTACTCAGTGGCTGCTCCCGACTGCTCCACCATACCGAATTAAGAACAAAAAATCCTTAATATGTATAGTGGTGTGAGCCACGATTCCGCTTCGCCAATATACATTATTATGTAATAGCAACTAATTACCTAGTTGATCCCATCCTTCTTTATTTTGTTTATATGAGGGGACCAGGAAACCCTCCCCTCCTCTATACATGATCAAAAACAACCCTTCCTTATTTCGTAGTAGCAAACTATAACCGAGTTTCTATGCTACTTCTGCCCACCCAAGTAGCTTGATGGTAAGTGAATGCGCTTATTCATCCAACTCCAATGTGCCGTTGACGAGATGGAGTCTTTCTGTGGACCATCAGGAAAATGAATGTGTCACAGGATACACCGTAAATAGTCAAGGAACAGTGTGAACAAAACACTCCGTCGTCAAATAAGCGAAACACTCGTGAGAACGACGTTAAATCCCAAATCAAACAAAATTTCTATACTACTTACATGTTATCCCAAAATAACGAACATACTGAACAGATTTTTCAGTTCAATGAACATCTGTTCTGTTTTAAATTTCAAGGGAGAAAGTTTACGGAAGTTTTCAATCATAATATTCAAAAGGATTATACACATATAAGGGATGTTAAATTTACGAGTCTCAGCGTATATTTAATTTTCTGAATTAAAATCTGTTCAAACTGATAAAGTGTTATCCCATAATATCGAATACAATGAACAATGAAGTCAATTCAATGAACTCTGTTACCTTTTGTATTTCAAGGGAGAAGGTTTGCGGAAGTTTTCGGACATTATTTTTAAAAGGATTATGCCCCGATTGGGTCAACTTTTCAAGGACATACCTAATCTACCTCTTGTGTAAGTATAGAGCGCTTCAGATACGTCACCTCTTGCAGCAGTAATCTGAAGTCTCGGTAGTAAATATTATTCTGCGAAACAATCGCCATTTGGGAAATAATAAATAAATGAAGCGAGACGAATTTGCTTGCCTGCTCCGGAACTCGTACCCGGGCTGTATGTATTGACAATTGAAGAAATCCTTAATGTTAATTGTATGCGCAAAATACAAATTCATTGAAATATAATAGATAATAATTTTTTATGTAGACTTTTTGTATGAAGTTATTAAATTGTCAAAGCTAGACTCTCTTAGAAAAATACGGATGCTATCGAACACTTTAACGTAATTCTTCAGTCAAAGCTCTGGTGGAATCCTTAGTGATTTTGTATAGAACCCTTACAGCAACTGTTCCTAATATTTCTCCCTTTCTTCTTATATCTAAGAACCATTTTTGTCGTAATGGTTTCAAATAGAACCATCCAACTTTCTATAGAACTTTCAAAAAACATGATTTCTTAGAGTGCACGTGGACAGAGGTATATTTGAATGGAAAAGAAACGGCAGATATGGACTGCGATTATTAGTTTTTGTTGCCCGAGAATCGCCTAGTTAAAGCTGCTCCGGTGTAAAAACAATACTTGATGGACCGTTGGTCCTTCGAAAACCGCTCCAATAAACTTTGCTGAGAAATAGAGCAGCTTGTAAATGGCCTTTACATTATTTTTGATACTCTGTGTTTTTTTAAGTATTGATCCAATGCAGTTTGACGGCCCCGCTGGGCAATATTACCCCGGGTCTCTCGATGGATCACTTCCAGGGAAGTTCGAAGTAAATCTACTAGATCCGCAAGCCATGTGAGTAAAACTGTTCCGGCGGCCATGTTGGAATTTTGGCTACTTTATTTGCCGATCTTTTGTAACCGACGACTTGTTATGACATTTTGTTGGACATTGACCTATACACAGACTTGGTCAATAAGTTTATTTGCATTTTTGAATATGCATTTACTGTGTGGCATTTAGAAATTGAAAGATACTAACAGAAGACTTTATCCCAGCAAACACACTACGTATCTGCAACTTTGTATACTAGTAATACAATGGTAACATCACAGAGTAACCAAATAACAAAGTTACTGCAACGTAAATATACGATGAAATTTTGGTAATATTTTCAACCGGTAAATACAGCCTTATGATTACGTTATCAAAACGTAACAAGAAACGTGGAAGTTTAACGTTATACCAACATCAATCGACTACGTTGTGAGTTAGTTGTGAAGTTGTAGAGTTTTTGTTCAACGGAAGAACAGTGTTGCTAAAAACTTAAATGATGCGAAAACAATATTACAACGAAGCTATTACATTTCTGATTCGTTGCCGTGTGGTTGTATTCTAAGGTTATGGAAACCAAACTTTAAGTCCACAAAATTACGCTGCAATAACGTTACACGACCAAAATAAAACGCTGTGACAACGTTGTTTGGTTTTCTGGGATATGACTTACCACTTCTGAACTACTTCTCGAAACTTTCAATGTCTATACTAGCTCCGTTTTCAATCATTTGAGCGTAATCCTAAATAACATCTTGCCATTTGTATTATAATTAATTACAGTTTACGGTTAGCAAATAATAAAAATCCCATGTCTATGTGTCGGAAAAATTGATTTATTCCTTCAAAGCTATGCAGGTTTAGCACAACATCAGCATGAGCTACTTTATGGTAGGCTCACTGATCTGTGGCTATATCAGTTTGATTTAATCCGCTGACAAAAGGCGATGTTTGTGTTCAAGATGATTAGAACAAGGTTACTACGAAGAGAATCAATTGGGTGAAACTATGAGTTTCACACTGCAGCTGTTTATGTCGTATCTAAAACTGCAGCTGTTTAATTGGCTGTCTGGCGACCAGCCCTAACAGAGAATTTTGATAGCATATATACTTAAAAATAAACCCTATTCTACCAATCCACTAGAAAAAAGCCTTATTTTGTCAGCTGATTT
Source organism: Mopalia muscosa (assembly GCA_031763545.1). NCBI lineage: Eukaryota > Metazoa > Mollusca > Polyplacophora > Chitonida > Mopaliidae > Mopalia > Mopalia muscosa. Next base: position 10,250 of record JARFOD010101431.1, read on the forward strand.
AACGAAATGATTTTGTATATATTTAGAGCCATTGATTCTCTAGCGTATTTTCTTTTAACGAAATGTCTTTGTTGTTTAGGAAAACATTCGAAATGACAGCTTTAAGTTTGCACGAGACGGTCCCAGGCCACCATTTACAGGTTAGTCTCCTAAATATCATAACTACTGTTACCGTTTTTCAAGGTCATAATTTTATGCACTATGTGTGTTTGTGAATTCTCAGTCTATCAGGGTAAAAAGGTTTGCTTTTCTCATTTTACAACTCGTGTTTAAATGTCATCATTTTCGAAATGTCAGCTTTATGTTTGCACGAGGCGAGCCCAGAGCATCATTCACAGACTAGGCTCCTCAAGGTCATAGCAACTGCTGTCATTTTTCAAGGTCATGGCGTTGTGCACTATGTGTATTTGTGAATTCTTGTTACATTGGCGTAAATTACAGATTTGTGTTACAGATTTTATATTTAACAAATCGTGTTGCAGCGTCATTATTTGTCATCAAAGAATAATACGTTTGAAGATGTGGTCACATTTACTAAAATATTTACAACAAAGAATATTGTCAAATTACTTCACTTTAATTGTACTGTTAAGTGATTTTCTCGTTTCTCCTGTTATATCCAAACGCATTGAATCGTCGTCGAAATAGGAGCTCTAAATCCCCTGGCCCTATTTGTGAAATTATTTTCATATAGTCCCACTTTTCATTGTTTTACAGAATATCTACTTCCTAAATTCGTCTCTACCTGATTTCAGACGTTACTCGAACGCTGTTAGTTATTTTTACAGCACTCCGTTCAACAATCCTTTCTATACAGCTTATATAGAGGTGAGTGACCGATAAACTATAAACCGGTTTACCACATACATTTATTTTAGAGACTTATGAGTTTTATAGTTTTTCAGAAAGCGAAAATCACAGTATTTTCTTTGAGAGAGATTCATGGACTTGGTGGTTAACGATTGCATACACCGTTCATTTGGACACAAAATGAATGTATTTGACTTCAATGAGATTTGGTCCAGTTCGGTCACTTCACTTTTCCGATTTAATAATACATAATTTAAAACCGGTTATATACACTCTAAAATTAAACGGTGTTCGTTGGTCATACGACTTGTAAAACTTGTCATATGTTCTGCTTTCTGTCCCACATGTGATTGAAAATAACTCGAAAAGACGAATCGTCTTAACAAAATTTAATATTCCGCTTGATTTGTATTTCATCAAAACATTTTTATTTACGCAATATTCTTGTAACAGGGGTGGGCACTTTATGCCGAATTTCTTGGAGAGGAACTCGGGGTCTACAAAGACGATTACGAGCTGTAAGTATAATTGTTAATTTCCACATTCACTTGTATACCTAGCTGGTAGCCAACGATTCCTCTTAGATCTATCAACGGAGCAGTTTGTTTGTCTCGCTGTGAGGAGACGAGATAGGTGCGAGAATGGCTTTTCCCATACTTTCTCGCGTTACTTGTTATGTACTGGCAGTCGGTCAACGTGTTATCTTTAACGTTACGTGATGTTTTGCCTAGAATAAATGATCATAAAGACAGTAGTGTACCCTTTTGGATGGACATATGAGGAATTTAGTAGCATAACTATTGATAGTATTTATGACTCACGGACGGGTCATCGTGCATATTTATCCGAACTTTCTGTTCAAATTAAGAAACAGTAATCCAAGTATAACGAACATACGTTTGCTTTTTATTTTCTAAAGCACACCATAGGACAATCACAGGACCAACAACAAACACGTAACAAACAGATAGGTTTCATAACGTAACTTTCCTCCGAGAGAACCAGGCCAACAGAAGCCCTTCCACCCCTCAAATGTTTTTTCTAATGCCCACTTGGTGTCTATCCTTTTGCATGTTGAAAACCTTTACCGTTTCTTTTTAGATTTTAACAGGCTATCTGATTGCCAAACCACAAAATGCACTTAAACCAATGCTTAAAATTGTTCTTTGTTTATGATTTTACAGAATGGGTCGCTATTCCATGGAGATATTCCGAGCTTGTCGACTAGTTGTCGACACGGGTATTCATGCTAAGGGGTGAGTTAACGCGGCCTGTCGTTAAAAACTCACTACGGTTCGAAATATTCGAATAATTTTCCTCTATATTATGTTGTTAGTCAGTGTTTGATATCCTGTTGGGCTTAAATAAGGTGTTTTATCGGGGTTATTTTGAAATCAAGTGTCTAGTTCAGGAACCCGCCAAATCCTTACGAAAAACCAACAACCCTCAAGACGAAGATAGAACCCACCACCTACCGACGAAAATGTAGCCCATAATCCTCCACAGACGAAAATAGAACCCAGAACGTTCCAGATAAAAACGGAACCCGCAACCCACTAGACGAAAATGTAGCCCACAACCCTCCAGACCAAAATGTAGCCCACACCCCTGTAGACCAAAATGTAGCTCACAACCCTCCAGACCAAAATGTAGCCCACACCCCTGTAGACCAAAATGTAGCCCACAACCCTCCAGACCAAAATGTAGCCCACAACCCTCTATATAAAAATGTAACCCACACCTCCCATATGAAAATGTAGCTGTCAACCAACCAGATGAAATTGTAGCCCACAACCCTCTAGACGAAAATGTAGCCCACACCCCTGCAGACGAAAATGTAGCCCACAACCCTGCAGACGAAAATGTGGCCCACAGCCCTTCATACGTAAATGTAGCCCACAACCCACCATACCAAAATGAAACCCACAATCCTCCAGCAAAAATAGAGCCACATTCTCAATACCAATATGAAACCAGATTTTCCCTGAGAGATGCACAAATATTAAATATGGCATTTGTATTGCAGATGGACACGGGGCCAGGCTGTGGAATATATGTTGAAATACTCATCGCAATCCCGTCATAACATCGAAATCGAAGTTGATAGGTACATCACGTGGCCTGGTCAAGCATGCGCATATAAAATCGGCGAACTGAAAATACGGGCACTTAGGGAAATGGCATCAAAAGCACTCGGTGAGTCCAAGAAAAAAATAAGTGTAGCGATATTTATATATTTTTTCCGTTGCATTATTTTGTCTCTGTCTTACTTTAAATTGTTGTTTAATCGTGTGCAAGTCAAGTGTAGACAGGTAAATTATACTATTTGATTGTTTTGCTAGTTCAAAAATAAAAATAATTTAAAAAAAAACCACACCCTGATGTAATTGATTTGACAAATGGAGTAGTTTCTAAGTCTCCAGACAAGTTGGCAAAACTTACATAAAACACCATGCAGTACATGACTTAATGTTAATTGTTTTCATTTTTTTATTCGCCAAACAGGAGACCACTTTGACGTCCGCGATTTCCATTCAAAGATTTTGAACGCAGGGGCTCTACCAATCCGATTGCTCGAAACTGTTGTTAACCAATGGGTGACGGAGACTTTACAATCTGTTAAACGAGATCCGATTGGATAAAAAGTTTTGGAGATCTGTAAACTCCGCAGTAATTCGAATATAGCATAGAAGCTAAGTTTTATCCATAATACATGGATGTATACTCAGGCTTATAATCTGAGGTAAACTCTGGCCAAGGATTTTAAGCTGTTTGTAATGAAAGTTCCTAAAGTTGAATACTTTATAATTTTGAACAGCCAGTGCATTTTCTCATTAGAAAATTTGTCATCGTTTGCCTTGAATCATAATCAATGTATTGTTTCACAACGTATTATCCTGAAATAATTGTTGTAACCTGCAACGAGAATGAAGGTTCGATATGTTTCATTGATATTTTAAACAATCCACGTTTGGATGGTCACAAGATATAAGGGAAATGTTTGTGTATTTAATCAAATGGGGTAATGCCCTGCACATTCTTGAGAAATTTAATAGCGGAGCCGTTACAACGGCATCCCAACGCATATTTACCAAGACGGTCTGATTGACGAACATACAGGAGAACTGTGACATTTTAAGGAACTTTAACCGTTACGGCGTTAATAAACACCATTACATTTTAATGCCGTGTTGTTTGTTCTTTTTAAAATGCTGTTTTGATATCGCCCCTAACATCCGGTAAACAGTAACCAATTAATCAGATACAGGTGAAGGTAACATGTCCGGGACATCCTTTGACTCTTTCCTTACCGGTACAGATATCTTGGAGGTGAATAAATGGAATAATATTACACGAAAACGTGTAATGTTAACGGCTGGATGTTTTGTGCGCATGCGTGGAAGTGAACCAAAGTACTCCCGGAATAATACCCCCCCCCAACAAAAAATAATAAAATAAATAAATAAAATAAAATAAAACAAAAAATAAAAAAGCACACCATTTTATACAGGCCTGTTTTCTCAGCAAATATCGCATTTGAACAAATCACTGTTCCTTTTTTATGTATGACTTTTTACAAATAATACAAGCTGTGTCCTCTTTAAATCATTTAAATATAATGAAGCTCCGATGACGTCATCATATCGACACAAGGCTTGCCTTCAGACATAAACAATAGACACATGGATAACGCAGTCACATATAGTCTGGCTAAACCAGACTTCTCGTCACGCGAGGTAATTTGCGGAACGGAATTGGGCGAGGGATGTTCCGATATTAAAGAGCTACTCAAAAAGTTATCATCAAGTTGAAGCAAAGGGAGGTTACCAGTCGCACCCGAGTGATTTTCCGTAGACAACTTAAATCTCAATGGAATCCGTATGCAAGCTTCTGACGCGACTGTCGGCTATGCCTTATAATGAACACATCCAAAGCTTAAATTTCTATGTAGTTTCAAATAAAAGCTATTTTTACAAAAAGCAACCATGTCCAGTGTTAGTCACGTGGAAATAATGTCAGCTGATTTTAGAAAAAAAAGTCGACACAGACTCTTTCCGTGTGCGGCAGAACCAGTTGCTGACAGAAAACCGTAATTGCCCACCGCGCTTATCTCGCGTGCGACCGGCTTATACAGAGAATATAAATGTAAAAATAAAACAAACAAGATAACACTTAAAAAACACTTTTTTTGGTGGATTAAAATCTTCCAAATAAATTTAATTAGGTAAAGTAAGTTAATTTAATTAACAGCCTTTCAGACATATCCCGGGCAGTATTTGCGAACCCCTATGCTGGCTGAATTGATAGGCCTACATATTAACTGTAAGACATTATAGGAACACATGTATTTGACAACTTCTTGGAGTAGTGCCCCCTTGATCGACTTAATGGTTAGGATTGCATATTAACTGTTAGAAATTATAGGAACACATGTATTTGGCAACTTCTTGGAGTAGTCTCTCCTTGATCGACAAAATATTTAGGCTTACATATTAACTGTAAGACATTATAGGAAGACACGTATTTGGCAACTTCGTGGACTAGTGTCCCCTTGATCCACTCGTCGAAACATCCGTGTTCAATTTCACCAACCCTTGACTGTTTGATGGTAACTGAGCAGATACATATTCCCGTCTATATGTGAGGGTTAAGCAGACATGGCCGTCCAAATGAACACATGTTTTTGACTGTTTGATTGTATCTGAATGGATACATCATTCCGTCTAGATGTTAGGGTTAAGCAAATATGGCCGTCCAAAAAAATCCATGTTTCCGACTATATGTGAGCGTTAAGTGCACACGGTCGTCGAAAAGTTTGTCCAATTTCACGGAGCCACTTATTCGAAGCTGAAACATAAAATCCAGTTTTAATTTATTTTTACTAAGGTAAGTCTACACAATTGGCCTACATCTCAGATTTGATTTTGTGATTCTATATTAAACAAAAACTCATCCATGTGGGCGCCAAAACACACCATCTGTTTGTCGCGTGGCCCTTGGATTAGTCACGTGAATCTTGGATCAAAATAATTCTAGGAGCTTAAGCAGTTTTCATTTGAATATGTATTGGGCTATAAAATAAACTGTCTTCGGTCTTTGAAAGTTATTTGCTGTGAAAAATTACCGTTATGTTGGACAGAATAAGTAGGCGTAAGTTTTGTATACACTTACATCCATCTTTCGAAAACAGCTTGTCAGAGAAACGATTAATTGTTAAGTCAACTTGCTACAGCTTTGAGATGACATTTTAACAATATTTTTTATTATTTTGAGTTAGGTTAAGTTTTTCTCATTTTGAACAGATTGTAAGATGAAACCAGTCCGGGAATCGTACCCACGACTGCCAAGGTTAGGCACCGAATCGCCAGCAGTTAATACCATCCCGCCTTCCAGATGTAGAAGCTTCAACATAC